>DWQT01000711.1:0-20408 GCA_018244895.1 Myscelus amystis hages | reverse complement strand
TAGTAGTTACACGCTGAATATCGCTCGTTACTTAGTTACTAATTGAGAATATCCGGCTAATATGTAACTTCGTATACCTACTGTCTATGTATATATATACATATGTATAATATATACATATGTATAATAAAATGGATCTTGTATCAACGCTGTTCCTATTCTAGTCTATGGGTTATAGGATTCTGATCCAGTACAGTTTAGCGGTTTGTTTTTTGTTTGCATTAAATTGTTTTTTTGTTTCTGAATTGTTTTTCATGCTCATACAACGTGTGACGTAAACGGAAAATGTATTAATTCCATAAAATACTTTATCAATAAGAATTCAAACAGATCCAATAAGATAAGCGTATCGTACGAGTAGAATCTAATCGTATTTCAGTAAAAAGTAAAAATATACTAAAATATGAGTTTCCTCTTCATACTGAAGCTATGTTCGTATAATAATAGTTGCATACTTATATCAAACTATAAACATTTGTGTTTTTCAAAATAAAAAAATTACGTTGTAATATCTCCTAATGATCTTATGGTTGATTGGTTTTCTGAATACGTTATTCATAGTGCAATACCAATGCACTTCTTCATAACAAAATATTGCTGCATTTAAATAACAACAATTAATTTTTACAATAATATGAAAAATATCCCACCTGTCCTCGTTTGTGTGTTAATTTTAAGCATTTAAATACGAACGGAGTCTTAACAGTGGGTGAAACGGGCTTAAAATGAACGAGAAATTTGCACTTATCATTATAATAGCTTATTAACAAAGATTTTACCATGTAGGTTGTTTGTTTCTGTAATTAGTAACGAAGGACATTAAAAGGAATTGCTGGAAACGAACCTACTAAATGCTCAATGAAATGTTTCGATAAAATTATCAAAATAAGACCATTTACACATCGTCCTGTACGATATTATTGTCGCCGCCAGCCGATAAATCGTCGTCCGAGATAGAAATTATATATATTTCTTTATATTCAATATGTAGAGTCTTGCCACTTGCATTACATTGGAACGAATATAACGGAAATGTGTTAGAGATTTAGTAATCAGCAACATCAGCTATCTTATATCGATCACGATAACGCATCGGATAATAAAAAAACGAGTGTTAGTTTAGTTTATTCTTCATTATTAATTTGGCGACAAAACCTTCTATTTATTTAATTTGCATCAACTTTGATATGGGATATAGATAAAATATTATTAATACATTTCTCGTAGTTTCCTGATTATGCGTACGCATTGGGTTTGCCAATAGTTTAAACTAGTTTCCTTGAGGTATGGGATTCGTGCCCGACTTTAGGATTTCAAAACCTTTGCAATCATACCGTGAACACACCGAAGCATTATAATATTATGGAGACTAGTCGGACTTGGCATGAATTTTGTATCCATGTATCAAAGTTATTTTCGGCACTTATTACCTACAATGTTCGATCTTATTGGATTCCAATGTATTAGTATTAAGTTCACGCATTCCAATGAAATCAAAACAAACCGACCGATCGGCGTCTCTCAATGTAATGAATACTTTTATCGCCTATCAAGAATATTGTCATGTTCAATTGTATCCAGTAATTCACAATTAAGACACGGCTCATTAGTTCAACTTCGGCATCCGATGCACGCCGCACCGAAACTCGTAGTAACCGATCCCGCCGCTCTCGACAATTTTACACACCATAATACTTTCGTAAAAGGAAAAAAAAGCTAGACCACAACCCGACCACGTGCAGCCTTTAGCTTTTATAAAAAGAAAATAAGATCTTCACCTTTTTTGCTGCCCCACTGTGGGTAGGGTTACAACAAATGGAACTTTGTATTCGGAACGTAACGTATCAAACGAAGCTTTGTGTTATACAATGAAGTTGGGTTGGGTATAAATACGATCGCTGCGCTTGTGTGAGTGACGCGTGCAATACCGCGCCGATTGTCGCTAGTTGTCGTTAGTCTAGGGTCCAGGGTCCTTTATAATGTCTATTGTATAAGTGTGCGAGCTTATTGAAATGGTCATCGTATAAAGTGCTTCATTGTAACCAAGTATGAGTATTTCCAATGCATATTTTGTAAAGTAATTAGTTTATAAACTGATATTAAAAAGAGAGGGTGTTAATATGAAATGAGTGTTTAATTTTCAAACTATCATCACCATTGTTAGGGGTTAGTCACTTGGTGTTAATACTGTTGAGGATAGAGATGGATGCCTGCAGTACTAGACACTGGGACTGGTATCTACACCCTTCTAACCGAAATAGATGCTTTAATAAATAAGGAAGAAAAAGATGATCCGTTGGTACTTCCAAGGGTGAACCGTATACGTGTTGAACCACTTCTCTTGTTTCTTGGAAAAAAACAACAATAGGCTCTTTATATACTGTATCCTTACTAATGTTTTCATAGGAACATGCCATTTGTTTACGGAATGCGTGTATCACAATTAATGAAACAATGTGAGGCGTATGCTTTCATTGGAACTGTTCGACGGGGCTCACTTTCCAGTTGTCAGTGCAAGCCTTTGATAAAACGATCACGTGCTAGATAAGTGTGCGTACGCACGACACGCGTCCCCGCTCCGCCGGCATTCCGGCACACCGTGCGGGCGTCGTTATAAATAATATTTGATTATATTATAACGAGCTTTCCGAGAACAATGATTTGAATAAATGTCATTGTGACAGAAACGACTTGTGAGCGTAATACGATATTGTACCTAAGCAACAAACGTGCTAATGGATTTTGAGTGCTGGCTCGAAATTGATTTTGTTATTTTGTTGTTTGAACTGTATGACTTCTATGTTGTTCTGTAGCAACACATGGAATTATTGATTGTCGGCATACTGGACAGTAATGACTACGCACTATATTGGCCAGTTTTGCAAATATGCAATTGCTATATTTTGTCTTGTTATGATATTTGTATGGTTCGTAAAGGTATCTATATTTATCACAGGTTAGACCAACATACATCCAACTATTGTTTCAATACATAGTTATATAGACAATGTTACAATCAAACATAGAACAATCAGTTATTGTCATCAGTAACCTTAATTTAGTGCTAGTTTGACAGATGAATAGCAAATAATACACAATATACCTACTGTACATTATAAGAGGATAAATTCAAGTACTTGGTGCTTGCGGTTTTCGATTCAACAGAACGCATAAAATTCAACACCTTTCGAGCTTATTTGGCATGGTTCGCTCAAATTACACCATTTCAATGAATCAATTGCAGGTGTTTTTTTAATTATTGCAATAAAATGACAGTATTGGTCATTTGTATGTCAGTCGAACTTGTACTGAACACATAACATTAATATTCGTTTAATTTACAATAGTAAAGTATTTGTAAAGCAATCAACTCTGTTTGTTTTTTATGTTAAACACATTTTTATTTCTTTCTGTATTCATAAAACACTGAGTATTAAAGTAATATTGGTACTTTTATATATGTAATTTGCATATAATATTTTTTATAATCACCTTCACAATCTACTTCAGTGGGTCTGTGCTTGGATCTGAAAACAGTCTGAGAAGTTTATTTTTAGCCGTTAACACTTATTATTTAGCCATCGACGCCCATCTATACAATAAAGTAAAAACCATTTAATGATATTAGTTTATAGCTGCAGATTATATCCGTTGAAAAGTCAAATTCGGGTTGTATTAAATGCTTTGACAGTGATCAGTTTTTTGTGACCATAAAACATTTTTTTCCAAGAAGATTCGAAAAACAATGTTTGATGTAATCCAAGTTATACCTACTCTATACTGATAACTGATTACATTTATTCTAAAAAAGATTACATTTGCATCTATGCTACTTTTTAGGAGGAAATAAATATTCTTTTCTAAATTGCACGATCTGTAAAGGTAAAATCTAACAGGCGTTAAGAAATGGTAGAAGTAGCAGCCACGTTATGTTTATTACTGTGTAATGGATTATGATGATTTGTTTGTCCTATGAATGATCTATTACAGATGCCTACAGTGTCTATAGACCGAAGGGCATTGGTGACCGCCACACGTCCCAAATTTCCATCGCGCCCCACTGTATCAATAGCGACGTGTGCCACCAATTCATATGGATGCCACTGAGGGACAACCTAAATCGTTTGCCTATTATAAGATTCTTGTAAACAATTGTCAGTGGCTCTCAACCTTTCGACCTATCTATTTACTTACATTTAACTGAATAGAAAACTGTCAACTCCACATTAACTTCAGTGTAAGGCGTAGATAAACGAATACATACATTATTTTTAAATATAGAAGGCTTTAAGTGTATATTAACTTCTCTTTAAAGCCAGATGAATTAGAGGATGAGACTTATGTCAGTAGTGACATATATATATATATATATTATTACGGCTCCCAAACTCGATCCAAGATCACACCTACAGCTCTAGAGTTATTTGACAATTATATAAAGCCTTCCAACAATGTTTTCAAATTATGTCATCGTAAAATATTTTGATAATAATTATAAGCAAGCTTATATTCTTTAGGTGCTTCTAAGCCAGAATTTAATGTGAGCATTTAGATGTAGGCTGTTTAATCTGCTTGTGTATGATAAGTGGATACTTAATACCATGGTTTAGAAACGCTGCACAAATATTATTTTATAGGAACGATGCCTACCTACTGTGGCGCGACGCGAATGTTGATTACCGCGGGCCAGGCATTAAGATGCGAAAAACGTTGACACTTTTATAAAAAGTAAAAAAATAAAAGTATTTTTTTAAATTCAGTATCACATTTATTGTGGGATCTAATTTTATGGGCCGGCTTTTATGATATCTCATATAATTAAAGGTTCAATTATGGGACTCACGTCTGCACATTAAAGCTCTCATTGCAAAAAAGTGGCGGGCGTGTATTAATGCACATAACATGAATTTGCATAGATTATTGTCGGACGCCAGACATCGATTTATCACAGCGCATAGCTCTCTGCTTATACTTATAATTATTAGACATAATACGGCTTAAAAGCTTGATAAATGTTAATTAATTATAGAGTTTATCGAGATAAAAAAGCGAAACTAAAAAGATCACGGGTACCTATCGCTTATGGGTACAAAAAGGCGAGTTCGAATAAATCAAAAGCCAACGCACACAGAGGATAACTCACGCGAACGTAAACAGCCCTTCTGCGGAGGTTTACTTAAATAAATCGAGTAAGTAGAGCTGCCCGTGCGCACACACACGCAGCGGCGCGTGTAGTAGCGCGCGGCGCGCGGCGCGAGCGCACACACGCGCGCCGCGTCCTAATCGGCGCTCTGGTTCGCGTGGCGGGCGTGTGTGTAGCATCCCCGTTAAGGGGCGCAGGTGTGGCGTGGTGAATGACGCTGCCGTGGGAACCCACCTCAACCCCGAGTTCCCATGATCGCCGCCACCTGCCACCTGCCGTACTACGCATAATTCGCGTTCGTAAATGAACGGTAGTGACCACGTGTGCCCACTTTTTTCATCTCAACGGGGACGCGGAAGACCGGTGGAGCCCAATTAATTTTATCTTAATGATACCGGAGCGAGACTCGACCGGCGAGTCGGCAGAGGGTTGACGAGCGCTAATTTCTGGTTACCGATTATGGAGATAGCGATTAAATCCTGTTATAATCACTGTAGGAATATTTGTTGTAGAATCTTGGAGCTATTATTATTTTTATAATCCACAGTGACAAAAAAGAAGTACAAGCGTCAATTAACATATAATTCATCAAACATAGGTAACTGCAAAAAAATCAAGTATGATAAGATACTAATAACTTCAAGTATTGAACTAAATTGTCACACCGTAGACGTACGCTGTACTAACTATAACGTTTAATAATACTTTTAATATACACAGTTTCAAGACAATCCCTAAATTTGCCTAAAAATCACGACCGTAAAACTGTTATTAATAAAGGAGTTTTGAGTATCTCCGCGTATAAAGGACGCGTCTTTTTTGCGTTTGTTAGAACGAGCATAATCGTTCCATTATCAGATATTTCACGATAAATTTTCTGTAATATGTTTGTAGAAATGTTTAATTTGAAATAATTGGAAACTTGAAAATTTAGCAACTTGCTACAAAACTAAAACGGATATACGTTTCACGTTAAAAATAGATGAAGGGTGAACTCTTTAACCTTTGGATTGCACCCTCACCTGTTGCGGGGTGACAGGTAGGCATACCTGTGCCACGATTGTTCCGGGTCGGTGATTTTATTGTTCCGTACGTTAGTAAATGTAAAGTAATGTAATGTTCAAAAAATGTATAGTAATGTTCAAAAAAGGAACATGTAATTGCAAACGGATACTCATTACTGATGTTAAACAATTACTGCTAAATGGACATCTGATATTGTCTTTTATCTAGTCTGAAGACCTTTAATGAAAAATAATTCTTAATGTTAAGCCAGATTGTGATTGCTACGTTTAATTATCAAAATGCAAATTATTGAATTGCAATGCCTAATTATACTTATATTTCTTCAACGTTACAATTAGATAAAAACAAGAGAAAAATATGGTTCTAGCAAGAATTATTTAGACAGAATAAAAGTAACATTTTAACTATTTCTACTAAATTTAAATAACCGATTTGATAGCAAATGAAAAATAAATGTACGTGTTTAGGTATATCAAAATATTGTAAGTTAGCTTTTAACTTCCACATGAGTAATTGTGTGTAATAAATACCAAGATTATAATTTACACAAATGACAATGACAAAAACGTCTATATACGTAGCAATTAAAGAGGGTTTGTTTATAAATGAACACGTCACTGATGACACGGGGGTGAGCGAGGGTTGAAGTGACCTTTGCAATCACTAACGGCCCTGTTCCGGTACGTTCCTACCTGTTCCGTTGGTTCCGGTTCGTTACTGTCGCTCGTGGTCGTGTGCTCTATGACCGTTGATACGAGCGACGGTTAAACGTTGCGATAATTAATTGGACATGACACCATGTTGGACATTATTTATATCATAGTCGTACGGATAAAACAAATTTATTGATTTAGATTTCAATCTCTCGTTCGCGGACGGCTTCAAGGTTTGCGTATGTAACATCAAATTATGTTATGTACGAATGTATTATAAGGAAATCCGCATGGCTTTCTTTATAATGTTTTCTAACGCGTATTAGAGCTGCAAACCTGGTGTGGGCGTAATTAAGTGGCGTGGATTAAGTACATATACTATGCACTATGTACTTAATCCTTCAGGTACTGCGAAGTTAATTAGGATTTAATGTGTAAAGCGTTAATAATGTTCTTAATTACACATTTTATCGATTTACACTTATAACGTTTGGGTTATTGCATAAAAAACCTAATAGATATTTCCCATATTTATTCACATAAAATACGATATAACTACATCTAGATTGCTCTACATGATAATATGATGAAATTATGCCATAAAAGTGCAGTAAAAAAAGAAGCATTCCTTTTTCAAAATTATATTTAGTCGAAAATGTACAACATAATGACTCGTAAATGAGATCTCGACATTATGAAATTGCATATCTCGTGAAAGTAAATGAATAAATTGTGGTAATAAATGAAGTGCTATGGACTGAATCAAAATTTCAATATAAAAAGAAATGTATGAAACGCATTAAGAACAACTACAATGGAGCAGAATGTTTGTATGTGTGTGTATACCGTATGTGCGCTCTAGGTTAGAAGTAACTAGATACTTTACGTTTCAATCTTTTGCTTGAGCGCTTATAAGTAAGACTTAACTGTATTTACAAAAGAAAAAAAAATATTATTAATGTTGAAAACCAAGACTAAAGTAATTAATTTTCCTTTGAGCAAATTTAAAAGATATTGGAGACGAATAGAATAAATAAGAAGAAATAAACTAAACCAAAGGTTGAAATTAAAAGCATAATGATTGTTTATGTTTCGAGGGTATGAATATGAATAGTAATAATATTATGAATGAATGAACGAATGAATGAATGTAATTTTTGGCCAATAAGTGCTCCCTACTTAAACTGAAGTTTCAGAGCGGTGATATAGAAATTACTCGACGACGCAGCTATCACCAATACTCTTTCTCCATAACGACTGCGTGAGTGTGTGAAATCTAGGAAATACAGAAGACATACGCTAACACAGCGGACTTGATAACATACTCGTATAGTGGCTTCCCATAATAAAATGCAATATATTCTCACTTTAATCGAAGTAAAGACAGGAACGAAAGCACAGCTTATGATCAACAGTCAGAAAGGTGCCTGGAGCGGGCGTCAATTTTCCCGAGTCGTAATTATTCGTTCGTTCTGTTAAATATAATTATCCATTGGGCGTATTAAGGTGCCTCTTGAACATAGTAATCATCGCTTACAACGTCTCTTATTGTCCGCTACCGTTGCTGGCGGTACGAAAAATAAATGATTACGTTATATATATGAATTTTAATATTCAATAAGCGAATAAAAAATGTCCATTCTTAATGCCATGGACATAGTAGTGAATAAGCTCATTTATTAAACCGTGTGGCAGGTCCGCTCATTGTTTTTTCCGCTGCGGGCCACGTCTCATGTGATTACGAGTGGGTACACGCGAAGAGCTGTGTTGTGCTGTTCGCGCACTTTATAAAGGTCGGTAATGGAGTGGCGATATCGATAACCGATTTATGGGCTCGCCGATATTGATTGATGTTAAAAATATTGGCAAAATTGATTTCTAGACAACATTGATTTTTTGTCACCCGGCTATACGTTTTCTACTCTGTAATTACAACCGATCATATATCAGAGGCGCATCTGTAGAATATATGCTTTGTAACCTTTATCGCAATTATTATTTTGCTTTATCGCAAAATATCATAGACAGCGGTTCTATGAACCTTATATGACAGTTAAAATAAAAAAGGGATGGAGACACAGACACTCGGATTTTTTATCTTTTGAATAAATTTCTTTAATCCTCATATTTATATCCACATTTAACTATAACTATATTTAATGTGAATTCAGTTATCAACTAATTCAAATAAAGCTACACACTAATATAGTTTGTACTAGTTTCCATGAATTTGAAGGAAGTAGGGAACCACTTAGACATACAAGTTATATATCTATGTCGCATCAAAATAAGTTATTGGCCAATGTGATAACAGTCGCTCATTTAACACTTAACTGTTTTTTTAAATATCCCTACTCCGAAAATTATTGTTTTGAAATAAACCTATCTACGGATATGAAACAAGAGGGTTACTGATTGATTCAGAAATCACCACACAGTAGTGCGTGTTTTTCCAGTTGGCCCTGCAAAAGAAAATTTGAAAATAAAAAAAAGAATTAACAAACAGATCGTAGGTACATGAAATAAGTAATGCACGATAGATAAGTTTAAATCAAATGTTATCAAAATGCTTTTCTTATGGGCTATAAGTACATAAGAAATGTTTTTGTTATATACAGCTATATTTGTCTTGTATATTTTCTTCCATGTTGTGCACAGTCGCGAAGTAAATTGCAAAGTGATTGAGTTTCGTTGTTTCTTTTCTTGTATAAATGGTGTTCTCAATGTAGTCGTGTTGTGTGTAATTTAAAGGACCATTATATTTTATTGGCTCCCCGTAATAGATCCGAAGGTGGTCATTACGAGGCGTTTTAAGAATCTGACATTTCTGTTATTTCCAACTCAATGGTGCCTACTTGTTCTCACGAATGATTGCATAGTTATAGCCGCGAGGGTAGGTAAACACGGTTCGGCAAACGTTGATGCATTGTGGAAATGATTTTGCATCTAATAATATCACTCCTAAATGATGTAATGTATAACTATCGTCTAATATTAAACGCGGTTGATTTTGAAAATAATAGTATCCTGGGCAAATCATATCATGTCATCTCCTCCCAAACCAGATTGAACCTTTACTATAGTCACCGAACACCTGTAAACATACAAAAATCAAATTCTCAATACATATAGAACGTGATATACACAGATTGAATCAAACGTTTGACCTCATATTAAAAATGCAATTCCTAGGTCCTAGCCGCAAGCGGAGAAAGTCACAGAACGGGACTTGTCTCCAGAGTCGTTGAAGGATACCAGTGCGTTCCGTTTAGAGATTAAGGAGTCTTTCAACCGCGCTGAGGAATCCCATATAAAGCCACTGAAAAGTAGGTTAAAATCCCATATAACTCGGTGCCCCTTCCAATGCATAGATACCTTTTGAAGTTTACCCCCGTCACCAAAAGAGTTGAGAATCAAGTTCACATATTCAACACAGGAACATTAATTGTATAAAAGAAGTTAGTTTCTCCTATATATAGAGAATGAGGTTTAAGAGTAATCTACAGTTAAATGAACGTGTTACCATTACGAGGAACACCTGGGGGCAGTAATAGCTCGCTGCAACAATAAGTCTTAATTCCACCGCAGACAGCTAATTGTTATACTTTGTAGGATTATTCTGGAATATTACACAGCTTACGGGTGCTTTGAGGAATATTGTGGTGATTTTTTTTCCAAGATTATGGCTTAGGGAAGGTATTTTTTGTGTTTAGGTTATATTGTGTAAAATAACTCACTTTTATTTCATACGATCCGTAATTATCGAAATTATATTTATAACATGATTATGAATCACAGTATACATGCGTACGTAAGTTTGCCCTTTCACCAATACGTCCTACACCTTCCATTTTCAAAATTTCCGCCATTCTTGACATGTCGTTTTTTTTGTGTTCCAAGTTGTAGGGAACTCACATAATGCCAGACTAAATATTTATTTAATAGAGTAAATCAAAATTCAAGAAATACATTGTGACGAAACAGAATGAGTGCTATCCATCACTTTCTCCGTCCATTACTCTTTATTCAAGTGTGTAGAAGTATAACCTCAGGTCTGTAAGGATATTTTGCACTTGATGTCCTCTGCTTGTCTCTGTAACGACCACATTATTCAGATCTAGTGAGACGAGGAGTTACAAATTATATTTCTCTATTAACACTGACCTCCCAACAATGCTATAAAGAAAAAGCAGTAAGAATATTTGATTTTGGTGTATTTTTTATACTTTTTGAAATAAAAACGAATAAGCAATTAATACTTCACTGAGATATAAAATTGTGTTATTAACTTATAAATGATTCGTGCTCAACAACCAGAAAATATTCAGTATAGTTTGCTTACGACCGCTATCGTAATTTGGTCATGAAACTTTATAAGCGTAACCATTTTATTCCATATAATAGTAGCTAGTGTAAATCCCTTATCTTATACTGCCTATAATATATTTCCCTTATCTGGGAATTGAGCAGTAATTAAACGCGTTTACTGCCGTATAGGATTAACCGTGCACCCGATGCTTACATTAATATCTCGCGGCGTCCGATGGATCACGCGCGTACGCAATATTTATTCGCGTTCATTAAACACTTATATGCAAATTACAAGCGCAACTCAAACAAGCGCAACGGCGGGAAAAGGTCACGCATTGATCTTTACGACTGTGCTTCATTTAAGCGTACCAATTAAGGGTGACTTAATAAATTCAAACTAAAATTAAACACGCCACATTTAGTCCTTCAAAAGCGTCGCAAAAAAAAGCTGTCGTCTGATAACCGAGCCGAACCAAAAAAGTAAGCAGTATCATTAAGCACACAAAATATGTTTTCCATTTACACAGACGCTTCGAGGCGGTTATAATTTTGTATACGCTGAGTGTTTACTCAGTAAGAAGTGCTTCGAATCGGTAACACCTGCCGCGTTTTCCCACGGCGGCGTTCGGCTGTCTTCGGCCGCGTTCGGCGGCGATCGGGTGCGCGCGCAGTTCTACTTGCATACAAATTACGTACAAAGTGATAGATAGAGGTGGTATTGTATTGGTGCGTGCTTATCTCGCCCGTCACGCGTCAACGGCGATGTGGCACGACCCTAATGCTTTTTGATGTACGTGACTTAGCATATCTATCGCATCGGCCGTTATACCTATTAATCGATACACTGTATTTATTATATTACAATAATTGTTATGAATTGTCCATTGTTCGATTCTTTGAACCGACGAACAGTGAAATGTATTTTAGATGATTTATTACTTGATTATCGACATCGATCTACAGATTAAACTCGAACGCGATACACACGGATACTACTAATATCGTAAAAACAACAAACAAAGAGTGCAGAGCGTAAATAAAAGCTACAGAAAAAGAACTGACTACCCACTGACCCGATGATATCATTACCTTATTTAAACGAACCGGCAATTATCATAGGAATTCATAGGTCCCCGCTTGTCACTGCAACAACGGTAAACTATAAAAAACATACAGTACTGTTTATAGACGCGGCACCGTTGTACGAGGATCGAGCAAAAAGAATCGGCCATACGCTTACGCACCTTCGGCCGCAAATAGTAAAAATAATGCGTACAAAAATAAAATAAACTACGCATAATTGGCTGGAACAGGACTGGACCTGCTCGTATTAATAGACCGAATAAGCACTTGCTGTAAATGAAATTGCAACAGTGTATTTTTACCGTTGCGTGTACCGGTGCATCCGATGCTGATATTCGACACACTGACAAATCATTGGCTTTAAAAGCTCTAGCGTGTGCATGTTGAGACATGTTTAAATTGATTGGGTTATTAACTAGATGCGATGATAGCTGCTCGCTTTTATTATTCGCCATTAATTCGAGTTCGTCCTGGAAATTACTGGAACATTCGAGACTAGAAAAGTACCATTATCTTTCGGTATTGGTTTTTGTAGAAAGAGCTTTTTTATATTTTGTGTTCGTGTGGCTGTGTGTGTGGTTAGCACATTACAATGCGAATATTGCTGCTTAGCAGCAGATTTACGGAACGAATAGCACATCAGTCTATTTTATACCGCGCTATAATTTTTTAAACATCAAAACTGAAGTTAAATGTTTTCACATTACGTTTTATTAAGCAAGCTTCAGAGTCATATTGCGTTTCGATCACAAATAAAAGCGGATAACTAATTGCATTAAGTATTTAATTAATTTTATTGAATATCGTTTATTTGCGCCGGATCGCCGTCTCCGATAAACAACATTACGTTGCCGAGAACAGTTGAAACTTCTCTTAATCTTTTTGTAATTTACCTCAACGAGTGTTAATTAAAAATCAATATGACCACAAAAACTCTGCGTTACTGTATACGGTACAGTCGCGAGCATCATGTATTTGATACCTTTCATAAACGCTCAATGTACCAGATTCGTCTAATAGTCTTAGTAACTGGCTGTTTTTAAACATAATCTTAAGCGTTTCTCTTATATTTTGAGCGTTAAACTACGGCATTGCAAGCTAGAAGCACCAAAAATGCCTCTAAGGTTAAACACAGCGTACCATAGAATTACGGAAGGGTTCATGAAATATGTGATTTGCGATTGTTCAATGTTGCCATACTTTGCAAAGCATCAGAATTTAGACTAACCTCAAATAATCTGTTCGTATATGTACTAACGTGTCATAAGTTAAAGTCTGTAGAGTTTAAAACCCGTCCAATAAAATAACATTGCATTTCTTGTGGTCCAATTTTCATATTAAAGTGTACTCACATTTTTAAAATTGGAATACAACATTTGAACATTTTATACAATTTAACGTATTTGTAAAGCATAATTCTTAAATTTATCCGCTCAGATAAAATGTACGGCGATTTACATCGACGTACCCACTGGAATCCGTTATCTTTATTTGTATTGAGAATAAATTTCAACTTATCACGTACCTTTTAACCGTATCTAATACTAAAGAGCTGGCGATAAGTAATTTAAAAAAAAAACGCGAGTTTTTTGCAAAAGCGACATAATCGTTTCGTGCGCGACTGTACTCGCGGCGTGTCCCGCTATCGCGCGCACCTGCCCGGTTCTCCCACGGTGTGACTCGTCGTTTGCAGTTTTTTGCATCTCTGTCCCCTCTTTTGCATTTAAACCGACCACTTTTCTTCCAATTTCGCAATTTTCGGACAGGTCCACCTCGTACCTCATTTTATGGCCATCCTGACAGTGCGTTAAGATAAACAACTCTAGAAATAAATGGAAATGTTTTTGAGATATCCAATATTTATTTAATTTTACTTGCTGATACGTTTTTTTGAACAGGATTGTGGGTTCTGTAGGTACTTCTGTGTATCAAAAAGTTATCGCGTGTCATAAAAGATTACACTACACTTTGGTGGAGAGAAAAAGTTCGACGCTCAAGGGTCAAAAATATGCAAGACGGCAAAAACCACTCCACAGGTGTTTCATTGTTATTGTTCAAATATGCATGGGTTTGCTATTGTGTAGCAGGGGAGTATTGGGGCAGGACCCAATTTCGGATTTGGCCACTAATTTTTTTTACCTTGGGTTGGAATTAGATATCTACCTAACAAACAAAAAACTTCATTTTTCAACAACAAAATGTGTGATTTATCAAGATTAGTTGCTTACCAATGATAATCGCTTCTTTGCCCTTTGAAATCTTGAGGGCATAACTTTATGATGACTTGAAGTTTAACATCACGTTTAATGTTAATAAAAAGGGTATTTAATATTGAACACAAGGTATCGACAATAATTTTTTCCAATTGTTCTCTATAAGAGACATTCAAATAAAGGTAGATATACAATATGCACGTACAAATACGCGAAGTTTCATCTAGGTATATTCTAATTGCCTGTAAAACAAAAGGGACACGAAACATAACTAAATCAAATGCCAGTCATCGTCAATGAATTTCCCCGACGAGTGATTCGGAAAAGCTCTGCACGCCTAGCCCTGCCTCGCACCGTGATTGGTTGGCTGATGACCAATAGAAACACGGCAATGCCCTCGTGGCGCGCACGCCTACCTAACTTCTATTTTCAAATTCAAATCTTACACGTTCCAAATTCAGTTATTGTTTTACAGCACGGTTTTTTTTAATAAGCAGCCAGGAATGTAGCAAACGTGAAGTTTGTTCTATTACGATTTTTGGCATCTGTGTGACGGATTTAAATCGAATTAGTATTGTGTATAATTATTTAATCAATATCTCGTTATTGGAAAACCTTTCATAGATTGCGTATAAGTTACTGTCGGTACATGAAGGATTTTTTCAAACTTACAGCAGATTTATACAATTTAATCTGTCCGACAACTAACTTTAAATAAGATTAACCATTTATAAGGTACATTCCAATTGGACTTTTTATACCTCAGTTACTTGCAATTCCTCAAACTTCTCCTCTAATAAATAAAAATAAGAATAAACTGTTGGGAGAAACACAGACATGTGCAGCGTCTAGTATATACTTACACATAGGACTTGAATGTATTTCTTCTCCTACAGTTGATAGGTGTCATTGTGCTATGTCTGTCTTAAATAAATAGTGTTATTCAATTTAAAGAGTCTTAATCTTTTATTATTCTATCATAAACAATTACAAAAAAATCTCCAGAACATGTATATTTTGTCTGTAGAGCGCGTTCGTTAAATAAGTTATTATTGGTAATTGATGTAGGTACTTGTTAAATACAAAAATATTCCGAACGACTCTATCAATAATTGCCACGTGACATGCGCTGACATTATATTTATCGGCGCGATATGCATCTGATCACGGGTGACCCAATCAAGCAGAAAGTGCTATACGACCTATTTGTGTTGATTTACAAGTTCCTTATTCACGGGACATATCGCATTCTGACCAATTAAGCCGACCGCTTTTGATGGCATCTCGGAGCCGATATCGATTTTGCTGACGGAAGCGGAATTTTTGTCACTTGCTGTAAGTAACTTACTAGATGAACTGTATCGTAATTAACGAGCGCTATCTCGAGTCACATACTAGAGATGGTCTGGGGTGTGACTATAGAAAATTATCCGACTCTACATATTTTGTGTGTGTTTAAAGTGCACTATCATTCGCTATAACTGACAAGGAAAACAGTCCCAAGAAAACTACACACTGTAATTTCTCCACTAGATTATCTAACGAGCTTTTTTATAAAACGCTTTCTGCAATAATGCGGCATTCTACATATGATTGATTAAAGGTAGGGTAACCTACATAAAACTCAACCAGGCGTTCAGAAATACTGGATACAAAATTTAATTTGGTTTCTTCTCCTGAACAGTACTGAACACGGGTTTCCCCTCATATAGGTAGTGAGAGTTTTAGTGCATAACATACCACGCTAGGCAAGTAGGTACGGATTGGCATATAATTGGCCAATAATTGGATAATGTTGGCTTAGTTTATTCTTATATTAGCTATATTACAACGAGCTCAAGAGTTTACGAAGTCAAGTCAAGTTTACGAAACCAATGCATATGTATAAAGAGTTTGGATCAATGTTGAAAATAAAGAAAAATATGTTTGACATTCGGTGCTTTTTATCTACAACGTTATGAACCTTTGATAACCTTTTATAAAGCAATATACTTACACAAACGTTGCATGTTACTCCCTAATCGAGCGTTTACAAACATCTTCCGTTCACATGCGACTGCTATCATAATCTAAGCTAATTTTCATGTAAATTGACATCAAAACGAGATGCACATTGATAAGCAACCGGACAGAGAGGAAATAGTAATTGCTTACAAGTGACTGTATCGAGAGCTACCTTCGGACGATAATGTTAAGGTAATCGTCACAATTTACTTTATTAATTGGTTACATAGCGTAATAAGTTGATTTTCTTAATCTAGTTTTTCAGAATGAGCTCTATTGATCAACTTGTATACAATTTTTAAGGAGATTTTTAATTAATATTTGAGATTATTGTTATTATTTATTAGTTATATATTGTTGTTATAGTATGGTCTTAGTATCAGCTTAAGTTTTAGTGATGTTTAAAGTAAAACCTTTACGGCATGATGACTATTATGCATAATTTTACATATTGTCGTATATATGTGTTGTGTTATATAAAATTTTCGTTCTGTAATTATCTCTTTTTAAGAGATCGTTTCGCGCCATTATTGCTCACGTATCGTGCAACGCCATCTTGTTCACAGAGTTCAAACTACATTAGTTCTTTATTACCTCGCAAGCGCTGCCGTCGTAGCGAGTTGAAAGACTTAGCAATAAGTATGTATTTTGTTCTGATGAAATTTGGCTTGAACTGTTAAATCACAATGTTTCCTTATCTGTATGACTATATTTTGCATTTATAATTAAAATTTAACTGCAACTTGCAAATGTACACAGTTTCATATTTTCTTGTGAACAAATGAAAAACTAATTTTCCGTTATCGCTAAAGAAATCTCAATGCGCAATGAAATCTCACTCAATTGTATCATATAGTGAGTATTGGCATAAAATATTTTAATAATATAATGCACCGATTTATTAAGCCAATCGCAACAAAATTTTCCTTTTTATTTCAATACATACAATAAATAATAGTTTTCATGTAAATGTATTCAAAATATTGCTACCTACACTACCTTTCGATAATCGATATACCTAAACAATCACTCCACTGAAGCTTCTAAAATACACACTGAAAAAGGAACAGCGCCCTCTTTTGTTAAACCTGTGAAAAATCTTGGCTCGTGTGCTATTACTGCCACGAGCCAAACGCATTGTTGTTTCCCTCACTCGTAAGCAAAATTATATTCGCTTCTCTATCGTTCGGCATGATTGTACTGTTCGTAGCACGTCGTGTGTCTCTCTCTTATCGCATCGATCATTGATCTTTGAAATTCGTCGGTGACTCGAGCTACGCTCGCACACTTCGTCCGCCACCGATTTCTATCTCTTTCATACGCGCGCGCCACGGTTACCGTTGTCTCGTGTTTCTTTTATTGCCGTTTTATTATTTCTTGTAGATGATCACGCGATTGTAAGCTGTCGCTCGGCGCGCACACGTCATGTTTTCTTTCCTTGTTTGGTGCTAAGGCGAAAGACGTTTCGTCTCTTTCCGTTCGGCGCACGTCGGACTCGCTGCCGTGCGTCGATGTTTTGGGAAGTGCACCCGCCCGGCGTTCCCACGGTTCACCTTCGGCCAACTTCCTTAGGAAAAAAACAAACAAGAGCACTTTGTTGAAGAAAATCGACGTCTGCCGGTCGCGTTCAATGATTAATACAATTATGAACGCGTACGCCTCACCGCCGTTACACTCGCCGCTGCCTACCACTTGGCGGTAATAATAGACCTTTGTAAACGACACGTGAATACTGAACTGCACTCGGTAATTGTAAGCTAATTATGCTCTGATAACTACGAATAATCGCTTATTGGGCATTGAGCTTTCCGTATCTGATAGATTTATTAAGATATAGCTTTTCTAAGTACCTACTTATACAATTTTGCTTATTAGGTATTTTTATAGAATGTTTTAAAAAATCTGTGTGAAAACATGCAGAGTTAAAGCATCTGATTTTTTTATGATTTGTTAGACCTATTAAATATTAAAACTTCATGTTTCTGACAAATATGTTCACATAAGGTTGGTTAAACGTGACATTTAGGTTACAGGAATATTATTAGTTACTTACATGTCTATTTAAATTATTACGGATTAGGAAAAAGCTATAGACAAAGTTATCTATAAATGGGTATAGAGACTATGAATACATATGTACATGTCTAAGAATAGAGATAACATGTTATCGGATGATAAGAAATCCTATCTATTAACAGAGACAGATGAACTATAAAAACTATCCATAGATAAGTATCTATGGGTTGTTAATTAATATTATTATAGATGTTCCAAGTAGGTAGATATCTACCAAGTTTTAGTGGGTGTAGTAAGATGTAAAAAAGCCTTTTCAACAATACGACAATATCGATTTTAAAAAAATACGAAAATAGTGTTTATAATTAGATGACTTATGATGTTAACTTTTTTTATATTATATATTCAACCTAACCGCCAAACAAGCCACTTAATGGTCAGTTAAAAAAGGTTTTCCTAGATATAAATTATTTCAAGAAGTGACTCATATTTAAATATAATGTAAACTACTTGTTACATTATTTAATGCGGTCAAGACTTGGTGTAGTGTATAGAGTAATAAAAACCGAGTTTATGGTAACATAAAATGGAGTCTTTATAAAAACATGGTCTGACATTATAAAGTGTAGAATTATCTGCCAGTGGCAAGTCTCGATACAAGAGAAGACAATATTTTCGAGGCTATTCAAATAGGTCTCCTGATTCCATTTTAGGTCTCAAAAGTGTTATTGTAACATGCCATATTATATTATATGTGAAAGTAACTTTGTTTAAACTTTTAATTTTTTGCAGTCTTAATAGATTTTTATCGATAATATATATTTTTTTTGTAACTAACTTAGATAACTTGAACTCTGGGAAAGAGCACTGGCTATTTATAATCCTTTCTGTAAACCAACCCCTCCGTATGCGACAGAATGAAGCGATGAAAGATTGTATGGGAATTATTAAATGTTACGGCGCGAAAGAAGTGATTCATAACAACCAGTTTCTATAAATGTACGGGTTCTAATATTGCATTTAGTATGATATGATTCTACGTGTAATTTATAAACAGATACTTAAAAAAAAACATATATAGGAGGTGTTAAACTGCACTGAATAAATGCTTCTACCGTTCAAACTAAATATTTCTTCATATAATAGTGTTTTGAAATAAATTAACGTTTGAGTAGATAAAGACATTTTTTTCCAATTTTTACAAGAAAATACCCGTAAAAAAAAACCATTTTTATGTACTTTTCACTTTTATTTTCTTGCTCCAAACTGTTTGCTCCTTGTGTTTCTTTTTTCTGTAAATTTTACCGGTGGAAACTTTATTGATAAATGTATTAGTGTTGTGTTTTAGTGTATGTAATACAGTAATTGTTTGTTTCCCAATAAAATAAAATAAAATAAAAAAGTTGATATCATGTGATAGTTTTAGCATAATTTATAACGCATCGATTTTTCCCTAAGTGGCGACATGTAACAGAAATGTGTTGCCATCATACGAGCTGTTTACACGTTCTAAATGGAGGACGTTATGATTCTGTGTTATTGGAGCGGGCGGAGCAGATGGCGAATCTTCCTTTTATGCGGGACGCGTATTCAATCGAACGGGAGCCACGTTTGAAATGTAGAGACATGCTTTAAATATATTTAACGAGATATAAAAGTATTCATTGAAATATGTGTACTACATTTGCTGTTACTTTGTTCATGTACAGGGTGTTTAAGTGATTTTTATACTTCATACCTATGTAATGTCACTTTTTTTTTATAATATGGAAGTAGATAACGAGTATGCAGTCCACCTGATGGTAAGTGGCTGCTGCCGCCCATGGACATTTGTAATCCACCCCAGATAAGATCAGATTCCTATCTAAGGTCGACCACACACGCGCCTCCACCCCTGAGGACTGAGCTGGAATGCCTCGAAAAAGTATGTCTCCCTTACCACACCCTTCAAACCGGAAC
>DWQT01000710.1:0-20412 GCA_018244895.1 Myscelus amystis hages | reverse complement strand
AAAAAAAAAAAAAAAAAAAAAAAAAAAATACAGACGAATTGAGTACCTCCTCCTTTTTGAAGTCGGTCAAAAACGCAGTAGGTATTGATTTCTCAATATGACTCAGTCAATCCTTCATTGGCTATATGAAAAATCGAGCAAATAATAAGCTACGTAAATACATACGTTCCTAAAAGCATAGATCTTATGAATTATTTTACAATTAAACACGGAAAAAAAGCTAGGATCGTTACAAAAAAATTGTGTTGCGTGGGAATCGAACCGATACCCTCGGAGCACCAGCAGTGGTTATCAAGGCCATACCTAGATATACAAAGTTGAATCGTCCCCGGTCCTGAGTTCGCCAGTACCCATTCCTAAGCTTTCCGTCCAGGGTCAATGCATCGCATAATTCAACAGCGGAATACCTAAACTGCGCTATCCGCACAATGCCAACGACCGCTAGTTCTGAAGGTTATTTGATTAGATCACTGACTTGCCGCTGTGGGGTCCGAACGCACTATCGTTCACCATAAACAACCACTTCCACGCGTTCGCTGGGTTCTTGCCAAATAAGCTACACCTTTTAACGTTCGCAATTAGGTTTTCTCCTTACAGTGTGTATCGACCCTTAAACATATAAATAACGTCTTTTTTGCCACCAAACATGTTTCGTTTTTTGATAAGTATTCACATTGTTTCCTACATAATGTATGGTTTGTTAAGGTATGTTCAAGTTCTATTAAACAAGGCAATTGCGACGCACGAATTAATAACGTACACCGAATGAAATTAGCGAATTTTAAATTAAATTTGTATTGTCTTTTATATAGAATTGTGTGATGAGTACATTTGTTTTCAGTGTAGTAAAAATAGCAATATATAGCATGTAGGTATTATATAGCATGTATATATGCACTTTATCAGTTGTCCGGTAACCATAAAACAAATTCAAATGCCTAGTTTGGATAGAGATAGAGGGATGTGGAATTGTCCCAAAAAACTACTCTACACTGTCATTAGTCAGTACAGACAGGGAGGTCTAATTGGCGAATAGTGCGTTCAAAATCCCGCCCAAAACAATGGTCACTCAAAAATATACAAAAATCTATCAATTCACCCAATTGACCCGGGAAATTTTCAAAAAACAATAACAACATTTTTCAATTTTATTATTTTAGTATCAAATTTGTTTCAAACCGCCGTCATCCAATGAGCCCTTACGTATAGTGGCGATTTTTTCCATAATATGTAACAATGATAAAATATTTTCGTGCATATATGCCTTAAAGTTACCAATTGAATGTAGGTCCTTTATTGTTTTGTGCAAACAAAAATGTTGCATCATGTTATTGTGTGTGTATTCATAAAATAGCATAGAATAAACTAAATAGCACAGATAAAATATTCCTAGCACAGCATAGTCAGAATCTAACATATAAAAAATAGTAGTTTATTATAGACAGAACAGTATCGAAAAAATATCATAGCATAGATAATAAAGCATAGATAAAATAGCGAAATTTTAATTTGCTTCAAAATTAGTACATACAGAGAAAATATGATACATACATAAAACATTAAATTATTTTTAAATTTCGTAATTTTCAACACATTCCGTAAATAACCAGGCTTTTACTTGAAGACAGCGTTAAAATATTGTCAATAATATTAGGTACTTTCACCCACGTAGATGTTATCTTAATTAATTCCTTCCAGTTTTACCGATCGACATTACTTACCCGAAATATTCTATTAACATCTATAACCACCTGTAATTGAGTGAGGTACTCAGTATAAGGACGAGTGTAGTAAAAATTTTGATATAATACGTTCAATATTGGTATACAGACGGTTTTGTGTTGATTTTAAATAACCTACTTTTTAATATAAGTTAATTTTAGTGCAATATTTAAAAAATAATTACGTAATAATAAACAATTATTATAATTATAAGAGCATTTCTTAAATTGGTACGCCGTAAAACATATGGATTGAAGTACTAGACTACGTACAATGTACGTCCTAGTTCTAGAACCTACCGCAACATCCGGTGACCTAATCACGCGACCTTCAGTCTAGCGGTTATTGCCACCGGCGACGCTTATATTCAAATTGATGGAACGACTAGAATACATTATTTCGGCGGGCAAACATTCGGCGCAATAAATTAACGGCCACTGTTTTCTGTGGATTGTTAATATTGGATAAAACACTTGTCGAGACTTTTAAGTTGCTAATAAATTTGGACGATAAATAAAATCGGAATTCATTCGGTATCTCGAATGTTTTTAGTTGGTTTTTCATCTAATAAAGTGAATAATAATAGAACAAGATATCATTTTACATTGCGCAATTTTCTGACTCAATATGAAAAGAAATTATTGCGTTATTGGATTTCAACTTTGAATAAAAAGAAGAAGTGTTATGACTTCGTCTTTAAGAATAGCATTTCCCTACTTCTCTACTGACTTCAGTTTATGAACTAATGATCATAGGAATGAATGAATCGATGAACGAGCGAGCAAAAGAATCGATAATCGTCCTAATTAATAAATATTTTAATTTCAGCATCTGTCAGTGTCAAATTGACAACTGTCAAATAAAAAAAAAACATTTCATATTTCCATACTGTCCAAAAACAATGATATTACAAAATATTTATATAAACTAAGAGAAATTATGTTTTTATGAATGTTGTGAATCTCGTTTAATATTGTTACGGTTACGTTAGAAGTCAAAAACGTTTTGACAAGCTTACTCTAGGTCAGTTTAGCCTAGATCAGCGTTATTACACGTCAATAGATTATAATATTGTTGTCCTTGCTATAGATATAGTGTTAAAAAGAGATGGTAGATTTAGATATCGAACCATCTTTTTATCGGCACGCGTGCTCGGTAAAAAGCGTACGATTTAAACTTATAATAGTTAATTACAATTGAAAATTTTGTTTATTTCTCTATCAACTACATAATTAGAAATATTGCTATCTCTGTCACGTGAATTGTACGAAAGACGGAAGCATTAGTGCTAGCGTATAGCCACATTTCGTGGGTGTTTGTAAAAAATGACCTCGCATTTCGAGTCAACGTTCAACACAATGCCGCGTAGGTCAGTTTAGCCTAGGTCACTCATGCGCGACTAACGCATTAGACCGGCGTCGTGACTCATGAGCTACGAAAATAAAGAGAGGCGTTTGTTTATTTTTCGCCACATTCTTTGCAACCTAACGCTGTGACGTCATCTTACAGACTAACACTGGCTAGAAATAATTGAGCGCTGTCATTTCACTCATATTTAATATTATTTCTATTGTAATTGTTTTATAGTAACTGTAGTAATAATAACAAAGTATATAATTGTGTGTAGAGAAATTGTAACACAACGCATGTTGTGATTGCCTTTAATTGTAGGAGTAATGTTTATAAAGGAGTAATGTATACATCTATAACTTGTGTAATTTCTAAACCTGTGGAGCTGTATCTTGCGTTGGCAATTCGATTTAATAAATAAATATTAGAATGGCTCAGCTTTGATCACTTAGAACTGTGCTGCAGTCTAATATTGGTGTCTCTGTCATATCCTATTAGAGAGAAAGGGAGATGAAGGTTATGTTCGGCCCAAATCGGTGCAGCCCTGTGAAACAGCTGCCCTACACAGCTGCAAAAAAGTTCCACCAAGGTCAGCCAAGTCAATCCTAATATGGAATATTGCTTTAAATATATTAATTATAAAACAATAGCTATGTATACATTTTGAGGGGTGTACGTATGTAATAATATACCTTTGAAATAAAATGACGCGTGGATGACCTGATAAAATTTCCTTTAATAAGATAGAAGTTTGACTACATTTGCTAAATTTAGTAATGTTTTGAGACTAATTAAGGAGCATAATATGTAAATATCTCTATAAAAGGCATGGCTTTGATTTTTATGATGAAGAGGAGGGTGTAAAAGGTTCAAAAATTTACAAAAATTACCTTTATAGGAAACTGCAGTACATTACAAAAATTCTTACATAAGAACTAGTGAATAATGTTACAAAACAAAAAATTAAATTATTCTTATAAAGAAAATAAAGACGAAATGTAGGTGAAATTTATTTATAAAGATATAAATACATAGTCTATATATATGTTTATACTATTATATGTATTGTATTTTTAACATACGGATGTTATAATATTATTATCTTGAGACGAGCTCACGACACGACCATCTTATTTTAGAACTTTTTGCTAATCATACAGCTGATTAAAATACACATAAATATCTAAATGCACATGTATAGATAAATAGATAGATAGGCAGGTGGAGTACAAGAGAAGTAAAGAGGAGAAAAGAAGAGAAGAGGAGAGAGAGGAGAAGTGGAACCCACAATTCCTTTCCAGCTCAATTCGGTAGCCGCTATACCAACGGCCAATAACAAATTTGTCCCTTCTTAAACCGCCAATATCTCTCTACAACACTGCGAGTATCTTCAAGGAAATTTGGGTTTATAACAGGTATTAGTCAAGATGAATCTTTTTAATATTGAATTTTAAAATCTTAAATTACTTTGCGCTACAAAAAGACTAGTATTCGCTATCCCGATCGCACTTATCAATATAACAGACCACCGATATAAAAACAAACACGTTTTGGAACTAATGCCACATTGTGGTAGGTCAGATATCTAGGCTAAGTCATATTTAGGCTATGCGTGTTGGCACGATTCGAAAGCCGTCTGTCCTTATTTATCGCGTGTCGTTGGAACGAGACAGAAAATAGTGTTAGCGTGTAATCTAAATATGTGTATATTACAGGATAAATATAGACGTCTCCTGATGAAAATTGTACTTACAGTTCTTGAGTAATAATTCTTATCTTTGTCGGGGAAAAATCTAAGATTTGCAATTGTTCATAATAGTTACTGTTTATTCCCATATAAATATTGTGTACTACTATATAGTCTGGCTACCATAACATTGGCATTTGGTAATCTAATATGGAATCTAATTCCCACTATTACTTAAGGCATCAACTATGTATGTAATATTTTTCTAAACAGTTTTAAACTAGTATAGTGAACGTAGCCTGACTAATATTTTTAACAGTTTCAAACTAGTAGAGTGAATATAGTGTGAAACAAATAACCGACCGCTTCAATACTTATCCAGGGCTGGCGCACAATTGGCGGCTGGTTCCGAGAAGTGTAGGTTCAAGGCGAGGGGTCGACAACACGCCCAAGGTGGCGTCTATCGCTGGCGGAAACGCGCTGAAACATAGCTCGCCTTCCTAAATATGTTGTTGGATCTATATCATCTATATCTATACCTATATCTATATCTTAGCTCACCTTCCTAAATAATATGTTGTTGCATCTATATAATCTATTATCTATATCTATATCTGTGTATATATGTATATAAGAGATTTATAGCGGTATATTGACTCATCACGATATCTCTGGAACTAGACCACCTAGAAACTTGAAACTTGGTAGAAATACTCCTTTCGGCGAGTAGAGGTCAGCTAAGAACGGATTTTACAAAATTCTATGTGTAACGGGGGTTGCGTTGAAAGCAAAGCAACGTTTGCCGGGTCAGCTAGTAATGTGTATAAAAGAACAGATTCTTGCTGACGAGGGAGTCAAGAGTCTCCGAAACCGGCGGTGTGTGAACAGTGATGGATGTTGATGAAGCACGACAGGTTTGTAAGGACGAAGATATTTGTGCGCCCTGTCTACCCCGTTAGGGACCTGGCGTGATGGTTATGTATGTACAAAGGCCTTTTTTCCATCCTTTTACGGGTCCTCTGGACCGGGTCTCCTCTCATAGTAAGAGGGATTTAGGCTACGTCCACCATGTTGACCGAGTGCGGATTGGTAGATTTCACCCAACTCAGAAAATACTTTATAATATCTCTAAGGCGTGCAAGTTTCCTCACGATGTTTTCATTCACAAATTTCAGTTATAAACCACAAGGCAGTTGTGCGTGCCAGGATCGAACCCAGACGCCCCCGGAGTGAGACGCTGAATTTTAAACCACTAGACTATCACCAGCTTTTTTGTATTACGTATATTGTGCATTTATACGAGTAGATGCAGTATGGAAGTCGGACTAAAGCCATACTGCAACATGGCAAATTTTGTTTTAAAATAGTGCTGGGAGTTTTTTTTCGCCGGCTTACTTCTCCCGGTCTACTAGCCTGAAGGGCACACGAAGCCGAGGTATGATAAATGAAACATGACTTTCATTAAGTGTAGTACATAAGTACCTTATAATGAATAAAACAAATTGAATTTGAATTTGAATTTGAGTGTCGTGGTCGCGTCGCCGTCGTATCGGCGGCTGTGCAGTGGCCGGTCAGTGCAATGTCAAATGTTAGTATTGGATAAATTATCATAAATTGCTCTCCAACCTACTAATGTTAGAAGAGCAACGCTCGCACGGCCGTGAACTGCGAGGACCTTGTGTCTTGGAGCGAGCTGTTTGTTTATACTAGCTCGCCGATTCACTCGCGTCTAACTTTAAATACGAATTTAATTTCAAATACTTACAAATACCCATTAAACGTAGTTAAACGTTGTATTAAGAACATGGGCGCATCTTGGTATGGGGTAGACATGGGTCATGTCTAGGTTCAAATCCGGGCACGCCTCACAGACTTAACAAATATTTTTAACGAAAAAATGTCTCTCGCTAAGAAATCTGATTGTCATAATGTTCACAGAAAACAATGGATATTAAATAATATTCGTATAAGTATGAATATTTGTAAATTTCATGACAAGGATAAAAGAAGAAAAGAAAAGAACACCCCTTGCCCCCGCTACCCGAGGACATGGCTGTTAATTCGTCTGTCACTTGCTTTTGAAATCGACGTAAACATTAATCGACACAAATCAGTATTAATTTTATTCCCAGCACACGTCTGCTGGGATCGCGTAAAGATATCGAACATCTAACCGTGGCTCCCACGAAGCGATTATAATTCAGCTCGACAGGTGACCTTCGGTGACAAAATGGCCAAAGACGGGCCATACATCTGCCGAGTCTCGGAAAACAATAGAAAAACCGTGCACTGTAAGCCAAGTACCCTGACCTACGATTATTGTTTTGTAAATTGACAAACATACTTATACCTAGCGATTCTACATTGCTAAAAGTTTATTTTGTTCATACCACCTACATTTATAGCGCACGTGCCGCCATCTATGGCGCTTATTGGAATTAAACGTGTTTCCCGTAAAAAAAAAGATATTTGTTCGCAAAAAAAGTAGGCTGTGTCACTCTCTAGCCCTTCAACTATCTCCATGTCAAAAGTCACATCGATCCGTTGTTCCGTTTTCACGTGGAAGGCGGACACATAAACACAATTTCGCTTTTATAATATTCGCATGGATATCAACCGTTGATGGTTAGTGTACTCGTATGAACAATATAAATAAACGCGCCCTAACTTAGCACTGTTTCACCTGCGCACTCGTCACAAATATAAAAATCATCTTAGACAAATAAGTACCGTTTCCCATGATGTCCGTTACAAATTTTGAAATTCAAATCTCACCTAACCAACGTCAATGGAAACGGATGTGGAAAATATGCAGGCACGGTCCAATAGACGATTCCTATTAACATAGTTACCCGTAGGAATCACTCCTTGACAGTTTCAAGCGATCAGTAAGTCAAAATGGAACATTTGAAAAATTTAAAATTCGTTCCAATAAATATTTAAGCATGTTAGCGGTTTGCGTGGCGTCGCTTCTTAGAACGTGCGACTGCTATGCCCTGTAGTCCAACAAAGCGCACTGGAGCACCGTGGTGGGCTATTGCAGGGGACCAGTGACCAGCTGTGGAACACAAAAAGGCAGCAGCCAAACTACTTCTTTCCTATCAATAAACAAGGGAAGAACAATTGTTATAATAGACTATTTTTTTGAATTCAGAAAAACCTAAAATCATGTAGTAATATGAACTTTTATTGTTTTTTTTAATGTCTATTGTTAATCTTACCAGTACAAATAGAAGTAGAACAGAAGAAGAAGAACAATGACATAATGAGATTTCTTTAAGAAAATATTAAATAAAAATGAGATTAGACTATACAGCAAAATTGGGTTTCACTGTGCAGATGCAAAATAAAGAGTCGGACCAACTTTGATCGCTTAAGTTCTATCGCGTGCACTGCGACAGAGGTCTGAACTCAAGGCCAGGTGAAACTGAACAAAGAAAAATATGATAATAATCTACATTACTATACCTGAAACGACCTTCAAGCCTTGTTTATATTCGACCTCCTTGATCTTAGCTTTCTGGGTTCAACTCGTAACTAAGGACTTTAGAGAAATACTCGTAATAATACCAAGCTATTTTATATTATCCTAAACTAGCTTTCGCCCGCGGCTTCGCGGGCGTTATATTCGGGCGTTTTATACCGTAAAAATTTCCTGCTATCTTTGGTATATCTAAATTCATACATGTACTACACGTACAGACCAGTTGAACGAATTTCTATGAGTACAAATTAAAACTCATCAGCTCCTTTGCTCTTTGGAGTTGTTTCTTGACATTAATAGGTAACTCTTATTTCTACGAGGTAAAAGCGTTTAAAGCATTCATCCACCGAGCTATCACAGCCTGAAGAACATTCCATACAAAAATTTTTGGTTTTTTGTTCGTCTTCCACGCCAAAACAGGGCAATGGATTGGAGTGATTTTTGATATACACATAGTTGAACGGATGGAGAGTGATACAGCCTACTTTTTTGCGTAAAAATCTTATTTCTATAAGTAAACAAGTTTTAACGTATGACGTATGACAGAAATTAATCATTTTGCGCACGCGACCAAAATCATATAATAACAGCTATAAATGATTTAGAACATTTTTTTTTTAATAAAAACAAATCGAAACAACAAATCAACAAACCATAAACAAAAAAACAACAACAATCTTTCAACAAATCACAACTACATGTCATTCCAATATACAACTAGCAACTCATCACGAGCCTTCGCTGTTTTCCTCATTATTGGAAGTGTTATTTTGAGAATTAATGAAACATTACAAACACAGGCCGGCGCTAGCCGCGGACCGGTGCGCGGCCGCTGCACTCTCGTGAACCTCATCTGTAAGGGAGCTTCGCACTGTACGTACACCGCTTGCCATGGAAAGTGCACTGCACTCGAATACTCATTATTTCCGACTTAAAAAAAATATATAAGATACGCTGAGTATTCCATCTCATTCTTTTGTACGGTCAATCCTACAGATGTATACGTTTGTCTCTTTTTACGTAACGCCTCAACTTTCGTGTCACACTTGATTTTACTCCTCATAAAATTCCCGTACCGGTACCTTATAAGTCAAATCGTTTCTTAAGGAGTTAACTCCAAAAATCATTCTATTTATTCTTCTTCTCATACTGCCTCTCCAACTAGTGAAGGTTACGAGCAGGTTTTAGGTAGGTAGTTCACAACCATCCCATTGTACCACACAGTAGTTTTATGATCTCAAAGCAACACGATCAATTTTCCTGCACCCAAGTATAAAGTGCATTGCACGGAGCATTTGCCAAATATTTTTTTCTAAATATGTAACGCGGGTCATTCACCCGGCCGCCATTATCGGGCGAACGGCGTTTTAGATCGGCGCGCGCGCAGATCGTCATCCATCCGAACACGAGTACACATTGTACATGCGTTTTAATGACACTACACATTTTGCATATCTGCGGCGTGGTGGTTGCGCCATAAGTATATTATTTTTCATATATAATATAATCGCGTTCCTCTGTAGTTTCGTCAATCTTCGGGCTATGCCAACGCGCATCGCAATTCTTCTGTTTTCTCTCCTCTGCTCCTTGAACGACTTCTGTTTTTCTTCAGTCTTCTGCGCACGTAGCTTTACACCGCAAGGGCAAATCTATGATGCGCATATTCACACTGCGAAACTATTTTATTTGTAACCGAATATATAAATGTTGAGGACGAAAACAATGTATAATTATTTCATCACACCTCCACAAATCCATTTCCAGATACAGCGAACACTGTCGAAGAAAATCTGCACTATATTGCTTCTTTAAGATGGAATACACATGTCAATAATTAAAACAAAAATAAATAAAAGAGTTTTAAAGAACTTGTTTTCTTTAAACATCATATAAAATGGAGATATTTGTGTCAAGAAGTATAACGGACTATTCAAATGACCTCTGGCGTCGCATCTTGACCCACGATTGTCACCAAACAATTGCGTCTAGACACCCCGGAACCGGAAGTAGACCTCGAACCTGTCACAGTTGCCGCATCTGTTATATTAACGCTGTTTTGTTACCATTCCTTATTGTTACGAAGAAACTACGTCTAGTTTAGTCAACAATACTGGCTCGTGAGTTACCATCACAAAGAACTGCCGTAAAAAAAAATTCTTGACAACATGAGAATGTTTCATGTGCTCTGTTCTGGTGTTTTGTGGAATTAGTGGTGATTTTCTTGACGGCCCACTGGTGGGTTGTATACCCAGCAGTGGGCCGTTAAGTCAGAGATCATGCAGAGATTCTGTGGAGTTTTGAAATTTAAAGAGTTTTGAATTTGAAGCCTACGACCCTAGGATGGCTATATGAGGTCTAAGGTCTGGAAACAATGCACTTGCCAAACGACATTTTCCAATATGGTAGATTATAGCCTGAACCCCACCCATTCTAAGAGGACAAGCAAACCTGCTATATTCTCTTTTTCAACGTATTAGTTCTCCTTCTGAATCTGAACCCTGGTCTCCTCTCGTAATGAAGAGGTTTAAGGCTATAGTGTACACACATCTACACACTACACTTCTTTTTCCTTGTTTCTCCTACTTACTACCCAATTCTCTGCTACAGATCACTTTTTAGCAATAAGACCGTCTTTTGTACATGTCTCTCTGTCTCCTTGTGCATGTCTTTCTAATCTATGGTTTTTGTTTCTAATCTATGGTGTACCACAAATAATATTTCTATCGTATTTATTTCGTGGCATTTAGCAACAATCCATTCAAATGGCACTTTTATTTTTACCCTACCCTGGTACATTCGTACGACATTCCAAAGCAACTTCTATGTATATTAAGGTATTCTAAATTAATCTCTACTATAAATCAATGTGTTATGACTACAACTAAGATTAAGTTACTCTAAACTATTCCAAACCAAGTCAGGCAGAACTCAATACCTTGAACGGAGCCAACACGCCTAGTACAAGTTCTCACCCTTCAGTAGCCATGGTCCAAGTGACCTTGCGTCTTACTATCAATAGAGCACGCACGAAAGAGAGGCGCGTGCGAGCGGGACGGCGGAACAACATAAGAAAGCAAGGTCGCCGGCCACTGGGTCAGCGTGTCTAGGCGGCGTCTAGCACGCACACACTCACAAAGTAGCGTTAGAAGAAAAATCATAATCTTAAGTGATTGCTTTATTTTTATTGTTAGGAATATTATTATTAAATAATGACACAACAGATATACAATGCGAGTACTGAAGGACGTAGGTGCCGAGGAAGACCGAGACTGTCCTATCACGACCAAATAGGTCAGACTCTTGCTGACGGGGGAGTCAAGAGTCTCCGAAACCGGCGTGTGATGTGAATAGTGATAAATGTGGATGAAGCAGGCCATGTGTGTAAGGACAGAGATATTTGACACTGGGTGCTTTCGGCCTACCCCGTTCGGGTCCTGGCGTGATGGTATAATGATAATGATAATATTTTATTATTATACCACCACGACAAGAACCTTAAAAGATAAGCAGAGAGCACCAAATGACAAACGTTTCTGTCCAGTCTTGCTTTAGATTATACTGCAGCGGTATTTAACAACACAACTAGAATACAACATTTACATAAGCAAAGTACAATCATATCGATATAACATAAATGAGTTAAAGTAACTGAATGTTATCTTAGTTTCGCTATAATTAAACATACAACATAGCGGCTTAAACCTGTCAGAAAGCATTTTGAAGGAATTTCAGTTTAACAAGGTTTATTATATCAACATTGTGATAAAGTTAAACAATGAATGAAATAGTGAATAAAACAGTGAATAAAACAGTGAATAAAACAGTGAATAAAATAGTGAGCAAAAGATCAATTTTGCGTGCTAACCGTACACCAACTACAACCTGCGACGGGTTAGTGAAGGATGCCCGCACACGCGCGCGGCGCGGCCGTGATGTGTGTGTGCTTATGGGAAGAAAATCATGTGGAACTATTGTCGAGACAGCGTAGTCGGAGAGCCCGCCACTATTGCATGGACGCGATTTGCAAAAGCTTATAACTTTATAAATAAAATCATACCAAATATTGCTTTAATTATATCATCACGTGAGATTTGTGAAATATCTCTTTCATTACAAACCTGACGAGCTACATCGACATTCATCACTCTCGTCATCCTTCGCCAGTTTCGGAAACTCGACTCTTCCATCAGTCAGTGTCTGACTTATTTTTTTGTCGAATATATGTAGGCAATACAGTTAGATGATTTCTGGTTAGGCAGTTAAATCTCCAATTCACAAGTCGTTGGTTCGGTTTATTTTCATTTCTGTAATGACTGCATTTGATTCCTATGCGTGACTGTGATAAAAATATTATAATGTGTTTGGTACAGTTACGTTACCTCACCAATTCCACAGGCGCTTAGTTAGGCACGGTTGTAAGCGCCTAGCCCGCTTAAGTTGGCGAGTAGTAGCATTATAAAAAAGTATCATGGTCGATCGAGCCAAGGCAACGCTGTCCTCGTAAATAATAACGGTTATAAGTAATTCCCGGTGGAATCAGTTCTAGATATGAACACGCGCCTTCATGCGAAGGATATCGGTTGCGTATAGAGTAGTTGGTCATACCGTGCTGGTGCCTGGTGCGTGGGAGCTTCGACATCGTGGTGATGCCGAAGGACCACGCGAAGACACCACACCTGAAATCTCACATCAAAAATATTCCCATATCTCATCCCCTATATTCATAACTAATAGAGATTATTATAACCCCTTTAAAGGGGTCCCTTCTCTACCCTATACCGATTAGATTTTGACCCCTCGCATACATCCATCCTGCAACTCTAGTAAGTGCCCTTGAAAATTGTCAGCTGATACCATATGACCATTCCTACAAACTTGTACAGTACCGTTATCCGGTTACCGTAACAAAATTATTTAATTATCTAATGTATCCAGACAGATGTCTGTCCCAATTGTTATTAAAAACGTATCACTTATGAGAAATGTTAGTTGGCTCTTGGACTAGGGGATAAGCTTTTGCTTTATACGAGCCGCAAGGGAGTGGAATATAAACTACGGTTACAATGTGTTTTCTTTCCGCTATTTTCCTCTATTATTCTATTCGGGTCTCGCTGGGGTTGTTTGTTATTGGTTACTTGTTACTCGATTGGATAAACCTTTCCGCTATATTTTATGGGACTTTAATGTTATTTAGTCTATCGTTTTATAACTAAAAATATCACTTGCTATAACGGTGAAGGAAAACGTGAGGAAACCAGTAGAATTAGAGATGTTACATGTAATATTTTTTGGAGTGCGTGAAATCTACCAATCTCCACTTGGCCGGCGTGGCAGTGTTGTCTAAAACCCTTTCACTATAAGACACCCGGTCCAGCAGTGATTCGAAAAAAAATACTACATTTCATTTGTATTTTCTTCTCATTTTCAATTATGGCCTGCATTTTCATTATATTATATGCTTCGCGACCTATTAATGGTAATTATGGCCGTTAATACGTTTATTAATATTATTATCATTGTTATACCTTCGCGCCAAGTCCCTAACGGAGACGGCAGAGAGTTGTACCTTTAGCTGTAAATAATCACCACTGCCTATTATTACAATCAAGTTTAAAGATGAAGATATTTCTAAAAAAAATATCCTTCTGTACTGTACCTATGTCCTATTATGCCTATGTCCAGCACTGGACAAAAATAGGCTGGCGATGATGATGATGAACTTCTGTTTACCTTGTTACCTTCTCTCGAATTTTGTTCTGTATTTGGAATAATTATATTATACGCAATGGCGGCGGCCGGGAAAGTTTTCTTCAGATTTTTTTTCAAACGAAAGCGGTATAATATTTCCATTCCATTCCATTGCACTCTCCCAATATGAGTCGAATAGTGAGTTTCGTTGCCACTTGAAAACGCAATATAAAGTTACCCCAAAAAAGCAGCCGTCATCCAAAATGTACACGGTTAATATTAGCGATGTGTGGAACTCCATGGGTAATATTTACCCCTAGAACGCAAACAGCACATTACAGCCTTAACTAATCAAAAGTATTTTCAAGTAATTGTTACGAAACTTTCTAATCAAAGATCTTGTTATTGTTGCAATAATGAACTTACAGGAAGATTAACATATTGTAAATTTGAAACAAACATATTCGTTTAAAAAAAGAATTTTAAGTAACATGAAATCTATACTAATATATAAAGTTTTTTTGATTGTTTGAACACGCTAATCTCGGAAACATTGGTCCAATTTGAAAAATTATTTCAGTGTTAGATAGCTCATTTATCGAGGAAGGCTATAGGCTATAAGCCGCGGGCAAAAGCGAGTGAAATATAAGTTAAAACAAATATTTTTTTTTACATTACAATGATAAATTCCCCGTAAGCTCCTGTCTAAGTTATAAGAGATACTAGCATATTAACTTTGTAGAAATTATTCGACCACGCAGCAAGCATGCGTCAGCGGATCGTTCAAAATCGCTAAAGCTCGGCTCATTACCATGTTTTAGGTGACATTCGAATGTAAGGGCACCCATTATCTGAGTCGTAGTGGCACTGAGCGACCGTGGTCCCGCGTTCTACGCTTGGCAGTACGCGATGCAAAACAGTCGAATTTGAAACAAAAATGAATATATTTATCATTGTTATAATAATCTATTCGTAAATGTCACGTAATTTCGATTTAACATTGATTCCTGAGCGGAATGGTCGCGGTTTGATTTCCGAACACAACAACAGTTTGAGTCATAAATACGAATATTTATTTTGTCACCTGTGCTATCGAGCTTACTTAGCTTAGGATAAGACATTTCCTTGTGTATCGTCCTAAGATTATTATATATTACGACTAGCCTCTTACTCTAGTGGTTACAAACTTTGACTGCTAAACCGGATTTCTGGGAATCTATTCCCAAAGAGTATAAACATTTATGTGAAGAGCAAAGTCTGTCTATGAACGTATGTATGTATGTTTATTCAATTTGGAATCAGATAGCCGTGTGTGGATTTGTCCCATTTGCTATTATTATTACTATTTTTGAACAACCATCAAGGTTTATCATGCTAACCGTACAACATAATGTTAAGTAAGTAATCTATGCAGGTCCGGGCCAACATCGGCGCATTCTTAATGGAGCCCTGACGTAATCTGAGCCAAAATATTTATAAATACCTCAACCATTTATCAGACTCGTGTATAAACATATTTAAACACCATATTTTATGGTAAAGACTATACCAGGTGTAATACATACATACACACATAACCATCACGCCAGATCCCTAACGGGATAAGCAGAAAGCAGCGAGTGCCAAATATCTATGTCCTTACAAATCCGGTGTAATATACCTATATTTACAATACAAAAAAATCTTTAGTTACAATACATAAGTATATTCACACATATGTATATTGACATGTGTATGTAAATCTGTATAAAGTTTGTATTGTGTTTCCCAAATAAATGAATAAATAATATGACCAATAGTGGTAGGCAGGGACGAAGGCTTCTGTTTTCTTCCACTTTATAAGTCCTTACAAAGACTTCTCTGTTACAGGTACCTACTCTTAGCCGGGCCATCTCCGATTTGATACGACCTCGGACACCCCAGTCTACCCTTTCGGTATTATACAGTAATAAATAACATTTACGTATATATATTAATTACTTAACTTTTAAACCTGAAAAGTGTTATGAATGTAATATACAATAAAATGAAAAATAATTTAAAAAACCACTTTATTTCTTCTTTCGACTGCTTGAAACCCTTCTGCAGGATGCATGTCTCCTCTCATATTTAGGAAATATTATGTCTACCACGCTGACCAAGAAGTTATTAGCAGACTTCACACACCTCAGAAAACATATATTTTATAACACACTAATGTGTGCAGTTTAAAGTAATTAAGACCATAGTTTGCCACGCTAACAGATTCTGCCAGGCTCGGAAAACAGAAGTCACCATAGCCTACGCGGCTTAGGTTTCCTCACCATGTTTCCTCACGATTTATTATTTGTTCCGTGATTTGATAGGTTACAACAGTAATTAATCAAACAATGTTCCTTCGACAATATTCTTTAAGATTATTCAAACTATAGTGAGCAGGCATTGACTTGGCAAGCGTGACTATATGTACGTACATACACTATAGACTGTACCTCAGTTACGACTAGATGACCTGAATCTAACGCAAACCTATCTTACAATTCAAATCTCCGTACTCGAGTACTGTCGTAGAAGATTTACAATTTCTTTACTATATTTGACAACCAATGATATAATCTAAAAATTATTGTGGCTTTTTACTTCAACCATTTACAAGTATAATACATCAATAAAGTGATCTCATCTTAATAAAGACGCGAACGCATACTAAGTATGCACGTGTATTTCGTCGCGTACTCGTTCAATTGTTAGGTGGCTTACAATCCGGGCAAACAATGCGTATTAAAGAGAAAAATTAAATAAACAAAAATGGAAGTACAAAACCGATGACATTTGTAATTTAAAAAAGTAATGACGTCCCATTTCGCGCGGGACAGAGAGCTCAAAAATTAAACATGCTCTGCACTGTGCCAGTTAAAATTATTTTTTCACGAGGCTTGTGTGCATGTGTCAGCCTCGCAAAAAAAAGAAAAAAGACACCAATACAAACACGCGAATCCATCATGCGAACGACAAAAATACGCACACAAATAAATCACACGCAACACATTAGCCGTTCTCGACGCACACACGCGAACGGTGCATTTAAACACCCACACTGTATCGACGCTGCACGCACACAGCAAGGAAAATTCGGTGTTCCTATAATCAAAAATCACGTTCACGTGTGCGTGACTGTCATTCCCACGCATGCATTTCGTGTTAACATGCTAGGTCTACAATATGAGCTGAGTGTTCGATTTTAAACTTTATCAGTCCGAATCAAGATAACATTTCGATCGTTGAGAGTTAATGATTGGGCTGCATTAGTGTTGTTGTGTGCGCAATGCGATCCGCCCGTTTTGTTCCTTTTTTAAATTTCACCGTTTAGTTCAATCTATTTATTGGTTGTGGGCTAGTGTGCGTTGCGGTCGCGTGCGCACACGCGGGCCATTGTCATTGTGTGCGGACGCGAAAGTGCGTAGAAAAATTGGTGGGTATAATTATATATTACCGACTATCTTTTGCCGTGAGTGCGCTCGCATTGAAATTTTAAATTTGGAAGGCGAAAAAAACACGAACAAAACTTAAACCTATCGATGCATAAAGAAACTCTGAAGAACTTTATAGGCTATTGAGTGTTCCATATTCAAACGCCTGTTCGAATCCGTTGGCAGATAACAAGAATATAAAAGTATTCAAATTGATTGAGTAGAATGCTTGAGTCGAATAGTATTTTAAAGATGTCTTCATATTATCAGTGAACGCGATAAATTATGACGGTTCCTCGCCATATAGAAGAAACAAATGAAAATATCTTCATACTTACATAAATATATTGAAATTTCTTATTACAATTCCTTAATTCAAATAGTCCTTTTAAATCAGAATATGGTCAGTTATGCGATGGTAATTGGATACCTAATTTGAAAATCTACTTAGTGCTTGTCTAAGGAAGAACGTTCTAGTTAGCACCATGTTTAATTTCAAGTGTTTATTCCGAAGGATCACTGAAAGTTAATTCAAATTGATTCTGGTGGAATATTGTTTTCTTCAAATCTGTTATTGTTCCTCTGCTGCTGATATACACCCAGACCTCGAACTAAGAGGCAGTCATTAAAACCACTAGCTATCAATGCTCAAACTCGAAGCGCAACCTGATGGTTGATGGCAAAGGCCTAAGACCATCAGCTTTAATTGCACTCTGAGACGTCATACCACAGTTGCATCTATTGCATCATATTACAACGGTCTGCTCTCAGAATCAGATGTTTTCGGTTCACAGTTTACATTATCCAATTATAGGTGTGCAGATGACTACTTGTCTAATCCAATTACTACGTCGATTCCAATTACTATGTATATTCCGATTGCTACGTCCGTTCCAATTATTATGTCTATTCCAATTACTATGTCTATTCCAATTACTATGACTATTCCAATTACTATGTTTATTCCAGTTAATATGTTTATTCCAGTTAATATGTTTATTCGACGCCCTGTCACTAAGTAATACTTTCATTTCCAATAAAAGAATTCTTTTTTATTTGGACAATGTCACCAATCTCCTGCCGATACCTTCAACCTACATCGTGGCGAGCGCTACACATGTCACATTTTTTATCTGTCACCTGCAGGTTACATCACGACACCTTTCCCGCGCGTGTGGTGCCAATTACACAAAATATACAGCCTAGTAGTATTTAAACAAACTAAATGTTGCTTCCTGTTCCTCTATAATCTACTTACGTTTATGTAATGTCTTTTTATTGTCATAATTTTAAATATACTTTCTCAAAAGTGGGCATAATACTGTAAAACTGAAATGTTCGTCATAATTTCTACCATCTTTTTATATCATAATAGTTGTTACTGTATCACTAACTTTGTGTTGTATGTTTGTCGAGTTGTATAACACATACCATTTTAGGGGAGTTTAAACCCTTTAGTGTGTAAACACACATAACAATCGCGTTAGCTGCTACACTTTTTTACCGCTAATTCTCGAGAATTGCCATGATTTGTTACATATGCAATAATTAGGAGATGTTGCTGTCAAAGAGTGATTAAGACAATCAGTAATTGTTACAAATTGCAATCATATTAAACCTATCTCGTCTTATCATACTATAGACTATAGACTCTTAAGATATTATTGACGAAAAAATTTGTTTTGCAAAAAAAATGCATTTTATAGCTTTTCAAACAGTTTGACATATTTGGTTGAAAAATGTTTTTATTAGTATGGATCTGATCCGCCATAGGAACATAGGAATTTAATATCCTTCTCGCGTGCTAATATCAATATAAGAGCACGCATATCTTTGGCGTGCGATAACTAGTTAAAGAATGTTCGAATTTCAAATTTTGATTATCCGCTTCATACTGGACTAAACCGGTTTTCATTTTAGAAATATAAGGAGAGACAATTATCACTATCCACTATTCGGTTTTCCATTTCTATTTTGATTTAGATCCTTTATGTTGCTGATATTTATTATATTACTACGTGAAGTGAAAACTTTGTACAACTTTTAAAGGAGTTCATAAAATAAAAATGTACAGAATATATATGTTACTAGATATCATAGTCAAGCAAAACTTACTTTTACTCATATTGAAATATTAAAGTAATCAATAAAACATTAAATGTAATGTACTACAGGCGCATACTAACACTGACCAAACATTAGTAAGTATAAGTATGAAAGTCGAAACAAGAAAATTAAAATGTTACTGTGTATTTTCTAGAGATTCGCGGTGAAACTTCTCACAGAACACAATTACCAAATATTTAGACCGTAAGTCATTATTTGGTAATGTTATTTTGTTGCCAGAAACAGGAATTCGCACTTACCACTTTATGACTCTTCACCGTTAAGCGCTAAGCTAACTAATGTACGATTTGAAAGTTTAATACTTAAATTATACGAAAAATACATTTGTATAACATTAACAGAATACATATATTTTGTTATAATACATATAAATCCTTTAATATAGCTGATATAAAACAGAATAATTGGCTCAGGCTAATAAAAAAGCAATTAGCTGTGTTAAGCAAATTAAGCGGTTGCAGGATTCCGTTTAAAAAAGGAATACATGTAGCGTTCATGGACAATCCTAATCTAATCCGTTCTATTTTTAAATTTGAATTTGATCACATTGAAATTCAAACATCGAATGCCAATGACGTTTTTTATTTTAGCACAATATTGTTTTTATCGTGTATTCCTATTGCAACTAACATCACAGCATTAGTAACTCTTTTAATGCTTTGCTATTAATGGAACGCTCATAGGGACATTTTGAGGTCTACTGACACCACTTATTTGCATGCCAAGGCCCAGTTTAATTCATGTGCGTGCGTTTCATCGGCAGCTGACGAATGTTATAACTGGTAACCTTCGCAAATGTCATAATAAAGAAAATATTTCTAAATAAAAAAATCGATTCATCTGTTGGTTGCCAGCAAGGTGACCCTCTTGGGCCGGCCATGTTCAGTCTTGTCATTCATCCTATC
>DWQT01000709.1:0-20418 GCA_018244895.1 Myscelus amystis hages | reverse complement strand
GTTTTAGAAATAGGATTAAATAAATAAAAAATTAAGTTTAAATTGATTTTCAGTTATTTATGCACTTAACATTTTAAAAACTATCCCTTAAAATCCGCATCCGCATCCGTATCACATCCGCATCCGCATTAAATCCGCATCCGCGGATGTGAACTTTGAATAAACCGCATCCGCATCCGCGGATGTCCAAATTATTGCATGCGCAACATCCCTAGTACACAGTATCAATTTAGCAACGGTTAGGGCCATTTTGTAGGGTCATGTATAAATTCTGACATGCATTTGTTCGTTAAACCATTACAGAGAACGTACCGATAATGATACCGACGAGGAGCGGCAAGAAGTTCCTGCTAATGCTGAACGGGTATACCTACTCTCAGATCAACTATAGCATACATTGGTTCTGCTCGTCGAAGGCGCAGGGCTGTCCGGCGAGGCTGAAGCGGCTGAATGACGGTCAAGTCATCCCGGTGAACACTGCGCACACGCATCCTGCACCTAAATACGTCATTCGGAATGGCATCTATCTTAAAATATGAACCACATCCACGACTCACGAATTCATCGACGGCTGTCTGGTCAATATTTACAATGTGAGCAATAAAACAATACCTCAGTTTTCCTCAGAATTAAAGAATAACCTGGAAGCTTATATTAAAATACATTTCGTCGTAGGTCATGCCTGCATCATTCGAGGTCTAAATTAAATAATGTGAATTTGTGAAATAAATCTGACTGCTTTTACCGTTACGTGGTTTAATTTGAGTATTGTTTTTTAATAAAACGATATTGGTCGTTACACTGCGAAAAAGTTACTATTCTACATAGCGCAGTTAAATCGAATTTTTACACAGTACTGATTTTTATTGATAATTATATTTTAATTTATTAACCGACTTGAAAAAGGAGGACGTTCTCAATTCAGCCGGTCAAACCTATTAGTAAGCCTTCAAACCTATTACTAAATAGCACATATAAATAATAGGTAGTATAGAATTAATATTAAATCTTAGTACTTTTTACTTTTTAGTTTCGAAGTCGGTTTTTTTAACGTAGTTATTTTAGCATCGTTATAATTAGGTAAGGCACTCACTCTATTGTTTATTATGAGTTTATGTTTTTATCGTTTTTGAAAGTTGAGTTTAGGGATGTACAATGTATGTGTGACGTAATTTATGGACGGCTCCTAGATTGATATAGATGGATGTGTGTATATTTATATAGTAATAATTGTGTTATTAAATAAATATTTTTATGAATAATGCTGGTGTATAAATTTTTCGATCAAGATTTTTACTATTCCAAAGATTAATCCACTGTTCAATCCAGGCCACCTTATTATTTAATCTGTCGACTATGACTTAACTATAAGTATCGTGCTAACGCTGCAGGGGGCATTTCCCAAAAAAATAAAACATTTACAAATGAAAAGGCAGACGAAGCTGTTGCATATTGTACCATGTTGAACCGTTACAGAGAACGTGCCGATAATGATACCGACGAGAAGCGGCAAGAAGTATCTTCTGATGCTGAACGGGTACACGTACTCGCAGATCAACTACAGCTTGAACTGGTTCTGCTCGTCCAAGGCGCAGGGCTGCACCGCCCGGGTCAAGCGGCTGAGTGACGGTGAAATCATCCCCGTCAATACTGTCCATACGCACCCAGCGCCGAAATATATTTTCCGCGATGGAAACTATTTCAAAGTTTGAAAACAGCTGCCGTTTCGTCAGTTGAAGCTGAAGCTTGTCTGTCTAAACCTGGAATTGGAGACTTCGGAGGCTTAGTAATAAAATTGAATTACATAATGTACCACGCATATATTTTTATGGATAAAGTATAAAGTATGTATGGATATGTATAGTATACGTGTATAGTAAAGTTATAATAAGTATGTGTACTCAAATACTGTAGCTGTAGGACTATTTGATAGTGTTTATTTGCAGCCAACTTTTTTGTCTTTAGGTTTAGTTTAATTAGACTAGTGATGATTTTATTAGAATAGCACGAAAATGTTGACACACGATTTTGTATTATTAGGTAGTTTTATTAGTATGTATCCGTGGTGGTTGGAATTTTGTTAGTTATTTGTCATATGTAATATGACTTTTTTATTTTATTTATTGTCTCAAAAATACTGACCCCAAAATTCTATTCACTTTTCAAATAGCCTTAAATCGGCAGTAGGTAATACTACACCGTTTAAAGGGGCCCAAGTTAAATTTTAAGTATAATTACATTTGTATGAATTACATACCTACATATATACCTATTTGAATAAAAAAATTAAATTTTATATCATCTAACGGACCGGTTTTACGCGATCCGGCTTAATTTGGCTGTGGGTTTTTAGTATTTTGAATTTTGATTATTATCTTACAAAATGCGTTTTTATATGCTTTATTATGTTTAGATGGCAAAAATAAAAAAAAAGTTTCTACTTTAGTATGTATTGAGCGTTTTTTGCAATTGTGAATCAGGTACCTAGCGTTTTATATATATTTTAATAATATATAACACAGACAACAAGATTAACATACTTAAAAAATATTACAAACGAATAATGTTATTAATTAGGTTTTACTGAATAAACAAGGTTTGTGTAATATGGTTAAACCTTTTGTGTAATATGATTAAGATTAACATGGCATATATACAACGTAGTAGGCATTGTATTTTAGTAATAAACAAATTTAGGATATTGATGTAATAATTATAAGTTAAATAATTTCAAAATTACATTACCTATGTCATAATGTAACAAAATAAAACCCAATATTTATGATGTTTGCATATTTTTCCTGATACCCTGTCATATGTAATTGTAACTATAGCTATTCTGTCGCTGTACTATAGTTGGTCTCGAAGCTTGTATCTATTTGAAATAAGCATTTATTTAAAATGGCGGAGATATAATATGATAATGGCATATTTTGAAATAACAATGTACACATTCCAATAATGATTAGTATGGTGTTTAACTATTACAGACAACGTGCCCATTATGATACCGACGAGAAGCGGCAAGAAGCATCTTCTGATGCTGAACGGGTACACGTACTCACAGATCAACTACAGTGTGCATTGGGTCTGTTCGTCGAAGGCGCAGGGCTGCCCCGCGCGGCTCAAGCGGTTCAAGGACGGTGAAATAGTCCTTGTTGACACTGACCACACCCATCCTCCGCCTAACTATGTTTTCCAGCATGGCATCTATCACAAAATTTCAAAAGCGATTAACACTTAAGCGTTTAAGCGTAAAACAGTTTTAAAAATTGTACACGTGCTATGATTAAGTTAATTACGCATAGAAGAAAAATGAGAATTTCCCATTTGCATATTTACTTCTGTAAATATTTCTGCAAAGTTGAATGATTTTTGTTTTGGAAAGTTTGTATGTTGTTTTTAGTATCTCTTAAAAGTGATTTCTACATTATTCACAATGTTTGTTACATAATATGTATCTGATATACTCATAAAACAATAAGAAGTCGAAAGAAAATTAAAGCGTATTTTAAATACAGTTTAGTATTATTTATGTCACATATAATATTATTTATATTAAATTAATAGTAGCTTGGTAAACATTGAGGAATAATTTACTAAATGAGTTATCGGTATTCCAGATGTGCAGTTTATACCGACGGAGAAGGGCAAGTACATACTGGTGTTGCGTGGTTTTACGTACTCTCAAGTGGGGGGAAGGTTCTTCTACTGTTCCTCGAAGCACATGGGCTGCAGGGCGCGCGTGCGGCTCATGTCGGGGAAGCTGGTCGCCTCCGGAGACGCGCACAACCACGCGCCGCCGTCCCACGCCCGCTGCGGCAACGGCGCCTTCGTCCAGCTGCGGCCGCGATCTCAGCCCGCCGCCCTCCCCCCACCGGTAGCGGCGATCCTTCCCTCCCCGCTGACCTCCCCCCGCGCGGCGTCTCTCGCCCTGCACGCGCTAAGTTTCCCCCGAATCATGCCCAAAACGGATCTGTGGAATCGATCCCCCACGGAGGAGAAGAAGGATCAGTAGTGCTAGCTATATTTTATAGATCTATTATTTTTTAGTTATTTTATGTGTTTGTACTCAGAATGTAGTATTCCCGCCAGGCGGGTACGGTATCGTTTAGTTATATGGTAGTCTGACGCGGTTCAGTTTTTAGGTGATACGACGTAGGTGCGGATTGAGAATGCCGTCCGCATTACACACATAGTTAATAACCGCATGGCACCGTTCTTGATGTTTAATATTGTTAAAAATAATAGTAAACGACGAATGTTGAACTTAATTTATTCGATGATCTCCGAAAAAAAAAATTGTATATATATATATTTTAAAAGCTATGCTGTTTTAGATTGATAGGTATAGAATGAGTGATATCATAAATCGATACGTAATTTGGTGATATTTTCAAATAAATTATATTATGAGCCTTAAAATATTTCATGCGTTAGAAGTATCTTTCTACTTAATGATGTTATTTTATTATAGTTTGTATATATTTATCGTATCGTATTATATAGACTGCTAATTATATTCATTAAAGTTTAATTTTGCTTAGAAATGTCATGTTTTACTTAAAACCTTGAACGCGCTGCTACAGGCAACCTTTTATTTTATGTCAGTCATTATCTTTATGGTCTTCCTCATCATGTTTCCCAGTTTCACTTGGTGTACGTTTATATATAATACGGGGTAAGTCGAATGTTACTTAACAAATGATAATGACAATTAATGAATTTAATTAATTATTTCTAGGGCCCTGTTTCTTCCGTACCGTCAAAGGCACGACGATGCTCCTGTACAAGGGTCTTCGATTCTCCAAGAACTATCAAAACGGCGAGAAGATATCTTGGAAGTGCACGAAGTCGGCGTGCACCGCCCGCATCGTGACCTTCGCTAATACCATCTGTTCAACCAAGAACGAACATAACCATGCTTGTTAGGTCACCGAAATTAATTCATGCTTATTTGCATATTTCTTTCTCATTAAAATCTGTAGGAGCTGTTTCAGGGTTTAAATGTTTACCAAAACTTACGACATACGTATAAATTTCTTTTTTAAGACTGGGAATAACCATTCTCGAATTCATATTATGAATCTGACATAGATTTTATATTTGTATATTCTCCTTCATAAGACCAGACAATCCTGCTGGAATCTCTGAATCTAGATAAAACGAAATCACCTTAAAGATTGCTATTTAACTGACGAATCTCTTGACCGTATAGACATGTATCTATATTTATAACAATAGATTCTTAGGATTGGACATCGTGCAGGACAATGACGTGAGTAGATCCGGGCTTGAACGATACTTGGACGGGCAATATCCATTTGTACTTAGCAGTCAAGACAGAACTTTTCAAAATTTTTCAAAATTCCCGATGGCGATTGTTGGCAGATTAAGGAAACAGAAATATTTCCAAGCCGGACGATATTGATACTAGTCAAGTTATACTGCATATGATGTCCACTCCACTAAAACATATTGTAAATTGTTATAAAATTACGTAAAGCATAAATTGTATCAGCTTGAAATTAAAGTGATATTTTCTAACGTTATTTGAAAGTTTCATTTATGCTCATAGACAGTCCTGTAACTCATGATAGTAGATACAATTTTAATTCTGTGCAGCTTTCTTAATTTGTTACAACCGCTTAGTAGCAGTGCATGCTTTAGTGCGTACTGATGGGACGGGTGTTGGATATATGTCTATGTTCTCATCAACGAGTCTATAATAGTCTTACGCAAAAAATGTTAGTATTTGAGTACGAACTGCTCGTAGCTGTGATGCGGCAATAGATTACAAATGATTTAAAAAGTAAAGCAACACCGTGACCGCCCGTTGTAAATCTAACAATCATTTCTCTGCACTGTTTGTTGTTTCTGCGGTGCTGTTGTCGTAGTTAGCAATTGATAAGCGTGGGAGAGTATGCCTTAAGTTTTCCGCAATTACGCGAAAGACCTGAGCCCAGCTGTAGGGCATAGAAAGGGTTGCAGCCATTTGATTTTGGAAGCAGATGAAATATTTATGCTTTGAACATGTTACTTAGCGTACATCTCAATCGCGCATCGCTAGCAGAAAATACTCAAATAACTGCAATATTCACGTGGGAATGTAGATCATTGGAATTGTTCATCTTTCTCACGAGTTTCAACTCTCTCTTGGCTTTACTTAATCGGATAAGACGATCTTCTGTACAAGTTCTATTAATTTTGCATAATTATACCAGGAGTGCAGGTGGCACAATTTACTTGTGTATCTTTCGTTTGCAGGCTATCCAGACGTGTTGTTCACGTTATCCAAGTACGGTAAGCCGCAGCTGCGGATCGGACCGTATAGGTTTTGCACGCGAACCGTTTGCGGGAGCAAAGTGTCATGGCGTTGCGTCCACCAGGCCCGGGGGTGCAGGGCGAGAGTCACCACCGTCGACGGTGAGGTCGTCTCGTTCATAATGCAGGACCACAATCATTGAACTGAACATTTTTAACGAGTAAAATTATTACAATTTTCGCAATTGGAATATTTTTTGTTACTTATTGTCACGAAAGCTTTACATGATTGCACGAATTAAAATGTTGTTGTTTATTTGTCATAATAATTTTAACCATGTACTAAGGCTAGTGAAATTATCTTTATGTATGAAATTAACATCAGTCTTCATAAGTCGTACATCATAATTACTACACTGCTAGATCTTTGTGCAATTTATTAAACAATTTCGTCGTTATGTTTTTTCTAATTGAAAATGCTTCGAGTCATTAGCAAATTATTTAGTTATATAATATTTATTACTTAGCACCAAAATTCGTTATAAAGCTACAATAGCAAGAGGTTCAAATTATCTTTGTACGCTACGGCGTTAATGTATGAAGACATGTTGATGGAGGATGAAGAAGTGAGAAAGTTGTTTTGATTAATTAAAACAATATGAAAATTTTTGTTTTTATAATATTTAATAACCATTTACGATATATACCAAAAATCTCCAAGCCGTGGTTCAATTCTACAGCAGCTTAGAAGAAACGTCTGCGAGGTTCTTTAATCATTTGAGAATGTTTAATGTAATTTATATTTTTTGAAACATTGGCAATTTTTTCATAAATGGCTTCGCTTACTCTTTCTTTTCTCTAAGCGATTACTGCAACTATTAAATTTTCAGATTTTGAGTGTGTCTGTGTATTCTAATTTTAAAAGTCATTAAGCTAATTGAACGTTCTCCGCATTAGGGAATAATGAATTAGACATGTAAATTTCTGCTGTCATTTGTTCTACGACAGTCTAACAACGTCTAACGTCGTCTAACAACGCCTAAATTGATAGCGCCCATATATTGAGTGTGAATGTTTTAGGGTCGGGCGATTCTTTCGAGTATTACTTCGATACGAGCAAATTTGGCAATAAGGTCCTGGTAGTGGATGGCCACCGGTACAAGCTGATGAGGCGCAAGAATGGGCTCGAGCGTTGGATCTGCATCAAGACGCATCATAACTGTTCCGCGTTCGTAGTCACTTCCAAAGAGAGTATCCTCAGACTGAGAGACAATCACACACATTGACTGTAAAAATGACAATTTGTATCGAGGCCCTAGAATTGTATTTACACAATGTGATAGTCACAAATCCCCTCGAAGCATAACGTGTGTTCCGGACTATGTGTTGTAGGGTCAAAGTCATACCAATATTATAAATAGGGAAGTGATTTGTTTATTTGTCTTTGTGGTTAGAAATTACGTTTGTTTCGAATAAGCACTATAGATGTCGTTATGGGAGCAACCACGGTATGACGTATATACGTATATACAAAATAAATTACTCTGATCACGCAGGCGCAGCCGCGGGTAACAGCTAGTGTTGTATAACTTAGTGTGTATTAAATTATTGTATTTATTTTGGTATTATTATTACGCCATCTCCCTAAAGGCATAGGTAGGAAGCACGAAGCGCCAAATGAAAATGTTTACTAAATAAACAATTTCAATAAATTTACTTGATAAACTGTTCTAAATTATTTACACTCGTGAACTTTAATTATATACTTTGCACGTAATTTATAACATTCTTTTGTCCTTCGTTTTATTGTTGTAACGTATCTCCTTTCCTCTTCTTGCTTACGGCTCGATGGCAAAAGAATGCAAAATTATTATATTTTGCTGAAATTCAAATAATGCCTTATTTTTGTTTCTGGCGCTATATGAATTGTTTATACGTAGAGTAGATAGACTTCTATTCGAAGAGGGATATTGAGACCGCCGTATGTTTTCAGAGCCGCGTCCCGGCGGCCTCAAGTTCGAGATGACGAAGTTCGGCAACCCCATTATCACGTGGGGCAACTACCGGTTCATCAAGAAGCTGCAGCGGCGCGTGAAAACGTGGTGGGAGTGCACCGCGCGGAAGTCGCACGGCTGCCGCTGCGTCGCCGTCACAGTGGACGACAAGCTCATGAAGCTCAACGGCTGGCATAACCATTAAACCGTTTCACTCGGTTTTGGATTCTCCCTCATTAATAGTGTTAAGTGTGATAGCCCGGTCGTTTGAAATTCAGCTTCTCACTCCGGGGTGTCTGGGTTCGATCCTCGCAGGCACCTCTGATTTATCAAGTGCGTTTTATAAATAAAATTTAAATATCACTTGCTAGAACGGTGAAGGAAAACATCGTGAGGAAACCTGCACACCTTAGAGATGTTATAAGTTTGTATAATATTGTCCGAGGTGTGTGAAGTCTACCAATCTGCATTTGGCCAGCGTGGTAGACTATGGCCTAATCCCTCTCGCTATGAGAGTAGACCCGGCCCAGCAGTGGACTGTTAAAAGGGGCGTTGACTAGCATTCGGGAGGGTCTGAGTTCAAATCCTGGCGTGCACGTCTAACACGTTATGTGCGTTTTATAACCTAAAAATCTAAATATCACTAGCTATAGCGCTGAAGGAAAACATCGTAGGTATACCAGCACACCTAGAGTGTTAGAAAATTATAATGTTCTGAGGTGGGTGAAGTCTGCCAAACCGCACTTAGCCAACGTGGTAGACTAAGTCTTAAAACCTCTCACTATGAGAGGACACCCGGCTCAGCAGTGGACTAATAAAAGGGCTGAAAAAAAATGAGTGTTAGAAATAATATGATCGTAGATTTAACGTATGTAGTATTAAACGACCTATGAATTGAATTAGCATTACGTAATATTCCAATGTCATTTATGTATATTACGTAATGTACCAATGTCATTTTTGAAATAATTCGTAAAATATCGAAATGTTTGTGTATTTGCGTATCCAAAAATTTTGTCGTATATAATTATATAGTCGTATAAATCTTTTTGTTTAGTGTTAACGCCAAGATAGTGTATTAATATAGTCAAAAATATATTTATTGTATTTTAAATTTCGCAGTCCTCTGAAGTACGTTCTTGAGCTCATGAAGTCAAAAAAAAGAAAAACAAAAGACTCCTAAGACTTACTAGGGACGGTTTTTACACAAATCCTAGGCAATATTATTTTTACCACCAAGCAGAACTAACAGGTGCTGTGGTTAATGTCAACAGTTGCTATGTGGATTCGTGTTCATTGGGTTGTTGACTTTTTATATATTAGGATTAATATGTATCGAAAATACCACTTTAAATTTCGTTTTTTTAAATTTTAAATTTTGTAAATAAAGTCAATATTTCGAAACCACGTCGTCAAACAATTTAGTTTTCGGGCTCATGTAGGCTAAGTCAAATTACATTGAAATAATGTTCTAAAGAGTTTTAGTTGTTAAAAAAATCCTGAAGAAAACTTCCCTGAGGCATATCTTTATCTCCGACGGTTAAGTGACAGTAACCATATTTAAAAAAAAGAAACAATTAATTCGTAAGCGTGTAAGGCGTGCAGAACTCAGGATTGTCCATTTCCGTCCGTTGTAGTTCTAGGTACACACGGTTGGACTTTGGCCGAGTCCTGGAGGAGACGCCCTCAGGTCGAGCGCTAAACCCATTGTCCTTTTTGCTCTTTTCTTTGCGGGAAGGATCTACGTAATCAGGGTAGGGTTTCTAGCCGAAACCGGACTGTCATCCCTACTGCTCCTCCACTCCTACATTCAGCTGGAGCCATTCTGATTCGTCACAAAGTCAGGTGCAGCTGTAACGATCTTTAGTATCAACAGCAAATTAATGTTGATTATGAAAAAAAGTGCCTCGTCTTCACAATATAATGATTAGTAGTGAATACGCCGACATATATAAAAGGGCTTTCAATGTAGGATTTCATGACGCGAACCACGTAAAAGGTAATTAGTTGAACGCAGAAACTTAATGCTTTTGTTTTGATCGAACGATTGCTGTTAGAGAAGTATTGATTTGTTTTTTTAGATTAAGTCATGTTATCATTACACTGTAAAGTTATTTATATTGTAATACCTACTTCCAGAGGTTTAAAATTTTCTCTGTTTTAGCTTTATTTAGTTGTTTTAGATAGTATATAAAATAATGTAGACTGTAAAATATCTATGTAACAGTTGCAAATTGTTCTTGGCCATTGCAAGTATCTTTTATTAAATTTTATTTATCATGGTGTATTAATAAATCGATAGAAAGGCATGTTGGCATCTTCCTATTAAGCAGTTAGTGGTTTTTAAATGTAATATATAGTCGTACGAAGTCGGGGTGGATTGCTAGTATGAAATAAAATACTACTTAAAGATAAATTTAAATAAAATACTTAAATATGTTAATATTCTTCACTTCACTTAGTTAAGGAATGCTATTGTTATGGTTTAGAAAGTATTATATAGGCAGATAAATTTTTGAGAAACTTAGAAAATAATGTTTATAATTTGAAACGGTATTTTTGTTTGAAATTTTTAATTATTTCAATTCGTGATATGAATAGTATTTCAGAGTATAGTTTGAGGCGATTTAAATTTTTAAATTAATATACCGATGAGTTTAGAATAAGATATTGGATTATGTATAACGTGTATGAAGCGTAGCAATAGTCAATAGATCTTTGTATAAAGATAATAATTCGTACATAATAAATATGTGAAATTTTATTGAAAATAATTCTATAAGTATATTAAAAAAAATTAACGTAGAACCATTTGAAATTATTAGTACCTGTTTAGTACAATTCAATAATACTTTGTATGTATACAAAATTTGATTTAGTGTTTCAGTAACTAAATGTGTCTTATGTTGATGTACTAATTTTGATTATGTACGGAAAAAATATTTTCCGGATATATATTCGTGGAGATTTATTAATATTGTATGTATTCATAAATGGAGTGTATATTTTGTTTTTTTTTTTAATGACATTCAGCTGTTTAAGATCTGAAAATCTGAAACAATACATTTCAAATGCTTGTGGTGAAATAAATTAATTTTCGTACACTCCGTACATTATAATCTCGTGTTTTTCATGTTACAAGTAGATTTTAATTTAATAAATTGTCACTTTGGTAAGTATAAGTCTCTATTAAAGGTTTCAGTATTGTAAAGGCATCTTTTATTTGATATATCTTCAATCATTCTCCCCGTGCTTCGTGTTGAAACAAAAGAAAAACACGATCATGTTAAATCACAATAAAAAAATAAAATAAACACACTTTTCTTTTGTTTTTTTTTTTCAATATTCCGTTCCTCTTTTGGTGCTTCACACGGATCTCCTCTCATAAACTTCAAAGCTTACAAATTACAAAGACATTAAAGCATACCAATTTCCTCAAGATATTTTCTTTTACTATTATAGCGAGTGTTGTTTAATTAAATATTCACGTAACTTTCTAAAGTCGTAGCTGCGTGCTACGATTTAAAATAGGCGGAAAACACCGAATACGTATGCATATTATATGGTATGTGACAAACATATCGGACGTGGTATCTAATGCTCGTTTTTCATTTGTAGAGCCGAAATTCAGTCTGTCGCAGCGCGGCAACTTAGTGGTGCAGATCGGCGAGTGGCGGTTCAACAAGCACGCGTGCTGGGGCTCCAAGGTGCGCTGGACGTGCATCAAGAAGAAGTACGGCTGCAACGCCGCCATCACCACCATTGACAACATCATCGTCAAGACCCTCGGTTCCCACAATCACTGACCGTCGGCACATAGCAATATCGCGCGCGGTCTTTGGGAGGTTTTGCAGTTCATATGTTGAACTACATTATGATTTCTTATGTTATTACTTAGGGTAGTTAGTCATTACATACATTGTACGTAGATACTCGTATAGTTTTTCAAATAATACTCTCCGTACATATTTTAGTTGATAGTTGTTTTTATATACAATGAACATATATCCCGATGTTATAAGATCTGATGCGATCGTAGATTGTAAGCCGTCTTATTAGAATCAAACAACTCAAGGGCAGGGATATTTCATTGCACGACCGTTACTGGCAATGTTCATAGGCATTATCAGGCTTCGGAGGATACGTTAACAGCGTTAGCCGGCTGGAATTACAGTTCCTTTTGAGAGATTACGTTGGGTTTAAACGTGTTTTTTTGGGATTTAGGGAGCTTAGTTAAGTTTAGATTAGATAGGCTTTTAGAGGGGATCAAAAAGTCCCGGAAGGTGGGATTCATTGTAAATCATTTCGAAAATCTGAAATTTTATGAAATTTTGTATCCCAAATGTCTATGCATGATTGTGAGTTTTGCACCATTTTACCTTGTTTTCGGAGCTTGCCTTTTGTTAAAGTAGTCTTGTTTCATTGTTATTGAAAGAGGTAGATGTAATTTGTGTTTATTTGTATTAGTATTACAATCTTGTCTAATTCCTACTTTATCGTTTATTTAACTGGAATATCGAGTTTGTATAGGCGCATGTTCTTAGTAACTTAATTAGTATTTGTCCTTTGTTTAAGCATCCTATATCCAAATAATGAAATGTAATTAAACGTTATACGTACGAACTGATTGTTTTCGTTGTTTGCGTTAATTAAGTTTCGATTTTCGTGATTGATGAATACTGTTTGTTATCGAGCAGGATTTATAACTTACGTTAAGCTATACAGGTGTCAGTGAAACCTGCGATTTACAGACTATATATGGTAATAGTCCAAAATGTTCTCTGGCCATCTTTAATTTTGAACTTTAATCAGCTTTTAGATGGTAAATGTTAGGTTTTATGTCCGGAACGCGGTAAAGGTTGATTATAAACGTAGAAAGCAATACTCAATTTTCACAATAAGGCCTAGCGTGCTTAAAGAATGTAATCGCTTAAAATATGTCATAACTCATAATATAGTAGAAACTACGCCAAGCTTAGCGAGCAGCGAGCAGAAAACCGCACCTCGGATTCAAACTCTAAGATTTAAGATGTGAATGCTGGCCACATTTGAAAATTAAAGATTGGAGAATATTTCGGACTTTTGTTTTATATCCATGCGCAGTTAGTAAATTTTACATTTTACTGGTATATGTTAGAGTTTGTGTCAATAATTGTATTTTTGGTTTTTGTTGGTATTGGCTACCATTTGACCATAATGTTCCCTGTGTACAGTGATGACGTGGCTATGGGGTACCACGGTCACCTAGTACAGCCTATTATTCACTTTACGTATCAATAAATGTATTCATAAATTAACCAATAAATATTTTTTGTAATTTGATTAACTACTGGATTTTATTTTTTGATTAGAGCTGTCCAGTTTTTTTTTTGTAACGATGCTAAGTTTCGAAACGGTATTAACATAAGCTTTTGGTTCCAGATTTGAATCCGGTTTTTGCACAATCTCAACGCGGTAACCCAGTGATAATGATAGGCCAGTACCGGTTCAATAGAGTGAACAAGTACGGCAGCAGGACGAGATGGGTTTGCGTCAAGGCGAAGGCTGGCTGCAGGGCATCTCTCCACACCATGGACAACGCCATAGTCCGGGTGTGGGGCTTCCATGACCCCTTGGCGCACACCAGTGCCAATCGCTTCTGAAATTACAGTATACTAATCCAACAAATTCAAAGTTTCAAGGATTTAAACGAGTATTCTCATGCAATTCCATTTTTTATGATCGATTTATGACCCACGCTCATGGCGTGTAAAACGATGTATTTATAAGCGGGAAGATTTATTGTTGATTTTGTATTTGAACCATGTATTCAAACACGAAAAATTAGGAGGTAATAAGTATGCGTATGCATAAATACAACTTAGACGCATAATAACATTTTATAGTAAATACAGAATCTCTCAATGAGTGAATTAAAAAGGTGCTGATCCCTGATTCTTCCGGTATTGTTGTCAATCGCAATGAAACTTCAAAGGTTCCAGTAAGGGTTGATTCATACTGTAATATCTTTTAAGATTCAATACGGTACCTATCCAGATACAGGGGGATCATTCTAGGTGAAATTTAAAGTGAGTCAGTTAGGCTCTGTCCACGCTGACATTATTATTAGCAAAATTATTATTAGTTAAGTTCGTGCTCTTGTAATGCAATGTCATTTATTACGGATTGTGATTATGAAAGGTAAAAGTGATGGAATTATATGTACTTATAGAAGTATCGTTAGTCCTAGACTAAGTTTTCATGAACGTATACTTAGGTCACATTTTATTTTGTGACTCTGTTTTTCTGTCATTCTTACCTTTTTGATTTCATGTGATGATGGATATACATATTATATGGACGACATTTACTTGGTTTCTCAGATTTCGTTGTCAGAGTATTTAATGAGATACCGCAATGAACACTACAGTAATTAGTATCGTTTCAGATGGACAACGAACCGATATCGGCACTATAGTGTGGATCGAAACTAATAATAATTTATACATTAAAATAGCAATAATTTTATTCCAATTTGTGAAAATTGCATATTAAATAAATGTTTTTATAAAATAAAAGGGAGGGTAGTTTTAAGTGTTACAATATAGTTTAAGCCGATGTACTTGTAGAGACAATTTTATGATATAAGTATTAACTTCAACTTCATACAATATAGCCCAGTAAACTAGATGTTTATCACTCTAATTATGAAATGTGTGAAAGATTTATATTTTGAATTTGGCAATGTTTGTGTTTTTCAACGTCTGTTAATTAGTGAAGTACAGAATTGTTAGCATCTATTATTTGATACTGGCAATTATTAATCTACATCAAGAGCAGGACAAAAGGAAACAGACTAAAATTGGCGGCCGCGAAGTACATCTATTTAATATTATCTTTGATAAAAATCATATCTTGGGATACCCTCCATACACGGCCATCTCACCTCAAACCGGGGCCAGAGCCTGTACTATGGGCCCCAGACAACTTACAAATGTTTCCTGAGTGGGAATCATACCCACGACCTCTAGCTGAGACTATCACTAACAATAAACAACATTTTACTGGGCTGATATCATAAGGCCTTGTGCACACTCAAACTAACATAAATATTACTTAGGTTCGGTGGTGGATAAATAGCGCTTTTATTCAGTATTTAATCGTGAGTAATGTTTATATTGACCACATTTTTATTTATATATCTGCATCGTAAGATCATATACGTGTACTTACGGTTTTTAATTTTGTTTCATTTCCCTCCACGTCTGTCAATTTACTGGCTTAGTGATATTCCTATTCTATATTTGGACGTCAAACTTCGGTACATTTAAAAAAAATATGCTTTAATGAAAAATGTGTTTTTTTTTTTAATATTAATTTCCCGGCAACGTAAATACATAGCGCACAATAGTACCTGTATACCAAATTGTGAAACAGTAAACGTATTGTGGCGATTCCATTTCCATTGCGGACATTCCGTTTCAAACACTAACAAGAAACGCAAAAAAAAAACACTAGCGCTGCACAAACTTGTCTAAAGCGCGTTTAAAATCAAATGAAATGCGTTTAGAAATTATTGTCGTGTCCAGTGTCCCGAAGAGATCGTTCCAGTTAAAAATGATATTGTTTTTGAAGGGATTCATTTATTTAATCATGTTCATAATATCTATGGTGGTCCCATGGATAAGCCCGTTTTAGGGAAACTGGCAAGTCGTAATGTTTATGTGGCAGGTGTTTAATTTCATATTTACCTAAAGTCATAGTTGGAACATTTAATTTATTGTTGATACAAAAGTATGCGATTGTAAAACGAGATGTACTACGAATATAATTAAGCAATAAAAGATAGTATTATGGCGCAGGATGTTAAATTCCTATCTCAATCGATGTTTATGTTATGTTATATATAAAACATTTGAACACTATCTTATAAAATCCAATTGATACATAAATTAAATTTGAGAAAAACGTTCTCAAAATTATTACGATACAATATAATGATTTGTAAGGTTTGCAATCAATACGGATCTTGCGTATTTGGTGGGAAGTTTTTCATTAAGTTGAACACGGGTACCAAATAAGCAATAGCGTAATCACTGCGTAATTAACGTTTCGTGGCCACTAAATATGGGTCGGTCTATTTTAAAAGCAGATAAATAACCCTAATGCTGCAAACATTCTTGTGTACGAAATGCAATTGAAGGATGATCTGATTGTTATACATGAAGTGTTACTTACCTTTTTATTGTTGATGTTTTCAGTGACAGTTATCAGAACTCGAAGAGGTACTCAAATGTTGCTCGCTGATGGCCATCGGTTCTCAAAGCAAAAGGAAATCGGCTTTAAGACCAGGTGGCAGTGTTCAGTCCGCACTCGAACCAGATGTAAAGCTTTCATAACAACCCTCGAAGGCACCGTCACCAAAACCTCGTTAGAACACAATCATGACTGAGGGTACATGGATTTATCAATCTTCCCTCATTCACAGTGCACGTGTCTTATGTGGAATTAATGTCCGTCAAGGAACATTTGATTGGGTGCAAGGTTTTTCGTAACAAAAAATTACCTTGAATTTTGAATAAATTGTATACAAAAATATCAAGGAAGTATTCACAGATATTCAACGTCGATCTTGCATTACAGTACCACATATTAACATCATTACAACAATAAAAAGGCGATAATAAATATTCGTAATAAACATTTTTTTTCCTTGGACCTAAAATAACTTCGACGCAGACCCGAGATTTTATGAGACATTTGAGACGACTTCTAGAACGTCATAATGAAGGTAAATACAAAATTTAGCTTATTATCTCTAAAGTCGAGGTTGATCCCTTGTTATAACGCAATTTTCGCAACATTCACCGTTTTCTTACCCGTAAAAACCGGTTGCCTGATAAGTTTATTGAATATACATACTGAAGAGTATTAATGGGTAAGTGTAAAGCATAATAAAAATATTATGTTCAGTTGACAAATTGATGTTTATGGAATTATTGTGGGATATTAGTAGACGCGTTCAGAAGTGACATTGTTACATGTCCCTTATCGAGGGATTATTTACAGTTGCCTGCATAATGACCAGACGGGGCGTCCAGGTTGTAGCGGACGGGTACCGGTTCACGCGCGACAAGGACCGCGGCCTGCATACCCGGTGGCAGTGCTGCAAGCGCTTCCGTACCAAGTGCAAGGCGAACATCATCACCTTCGACGGTATTGCCGTCAAGGGAAACCTCGAGCATAATCACGATTGAAGGAAATTTCAACGTGAATCTTACTGCAAGCATAACCGCCTGTACTCATTACTACTGAAGCTCTATCCGCACTGTCATTAAGTCTTTTAATATATAAGTACTGATATGCGAATGACATTGTATATTAGAAAATATTTGGTAGATTTTTGGAATAAGTTGTTGAGACAATTGATTCATTGTGGGCTAAAATAGCAGCGCTACGAGATTGGTCGATGGGTGTTACATATAAGTACTGTTGGTAGAATCTTTGAGGTTACATTGGTTTAACAGTGTATGTAGTTATGAAAATCATTAATAAAATTCTAATAGTCAGCCGTTTGGCTGCTACCTCGCCTAATGGTGAGCGAAGATGCAGCCGACAATGCAGCACACTTGCCTAAGAAGTTCACTCTTGTTGTGTTTTGCTTCAGTGCAGATTAGTTGGAAACGATATATCATTTCGAATCAGGCTCGGGTAGTTTATCGAATAAATCAAGAGCGACTGTTACACGCTCAGCAAAGTGGGGGCGTTAGGAAAATTTGCCACCAATGATCACACCCATTTTTACTCTACATGAAACATATTTTGCGATATCTGTGTGAGGGGTTCTTATTAATGTTATAATGCTGTAGCTATTTAGAGGAATAATAGCAATAATTATTTTTAAGAGAACTATTGTGATACAAATTGTTCCATAGGCTGTATTGTTACTACCGTTTATCTGTTCTGAACAGGAAACCAGGGAAATATTCATATATCGAAGCAACTAATGAAATGTAAATTATTTAAATTATTACATAAATATGTTTTAATTACTTGATTAAAAATGGTGCATAATGTTACAAAATAATTTCTGAGATTTAAATGGTTGTTTTTTTGTTCTTTTGTTTCGTAATGTGATGTAACATTTTACATTGTAATGTTTTCATACTCAAATTTTAAATTATATTTCATAGGCTTTAAAAAATAAAAGTCTAGGTTCATTGATAATAATTTCAGAGACATTCCAGAGTTTTATTTTCTAATCCAATTGTATGCATTTGGTTATATCAGGTATTAAGTATTAATAAAAATTATGTGATTCTTTGTATCTTACCAAGTGATTGGAAGTTCTACCACGTCAATGTACCTTATGTTAATAAAAAATTGAGTGTCTTTTTGTAACTATGGGGCACAAATCTTCTATTTTCAGTACCAGTTTTTGGAAAAACCTATTCAGGCAATCCTGTGATTATTTTTGGGACGCATCGCTTCAACCGCGTCAGCGGCTGCAAGGGCCCAAAGGTGCGCTGGCGATGTATTAAGACACCGTCCGGATGCCGCGCTTCTATACTCACATTGTACGATGATATCATTGCTAGCCAGAATAATCACAACCATTGACTCTTGCTCCTATCTGTATATTTACAACGTCCTAAATTAGTTATGCTAACAATTTGCTCATATTTATTTTACACGGATGCTTCTTATCCGTAAAGTTTATAGAAATATTATTAAACTATTGGTTATGATTTATTTAATTAAATACTAAAGCGGACGATGGTTTCTTGTTATTGAAGTAAAAGGGTAATTACGTGCGTCAGAAGTATGCAGAAGGATTTAAAGGGCAGCAATATAAGTAGGTATTTTTTAAAATAATCCTTTTCGATTGTTGTACCTGCGATTTATATTTTCAGATGTGACTATGGCTTATTCCAAGCACGGTAACCCGTTGATTCTATTAGGGAAGTACAGATTCAACAGGGTGACCAGCGCGGGGCCTAAGTATCGATGGCGTTGTACGAGAAACCCAACCGGCTGTCGGGCCCGAATATTCACTATTTACGACAAGATCGTTAAGATCGAACACAATCACAACCATTAGAATACTGAGCGTCTTCGACGTTCGCTGTTTACGACCAAATTGTTGTGATCGGACAAAATCCACAACCGTGGGACTTACAACTGGCAAAGTTGATTTAACACGATTAGCGAAATATTAACGATTGCATAGCGGAAATCACCCCGCGGTGAAGCAGAAGCAGCATACAGGCCGTACTTAGCTGATGAGTTTTGCCCAACAGTGGGACGTGAAAAGGGCTGCAACTGCACAGTCACATCACTGACTCGGTGTTCACACATATCAATATCCAATTAAACAGCTAACCGATGACCGTACTTCTATGTACTGGTGTTTGTGCCTTTAATTTTTCACGCGCCCAAACAAGTTGAATTGACAATTTGCGGACTCAAGAGGCGTATTTCCCGCTCGTCCCCATACTATAAAAATGTGTGTGTTATAAATTATAATAATATTAATGTAATAATTTACAATAATTAGATGAATGGGGTTGACCTGAATATATATTTAACGTTGATGTATGTTTGAAACCATAATACAGAGAATTTATAACTAAAACGTTCATGCGTATTTCTTTACAAATATACGTAGGGATAAAGGCTGAAGTGTATTTTTACAGACTAATCGACTTGTATCGTCTTTATTCATTCGGTTTATCCTTATGTATAGTGTGTAGATTCCCCGATTGCTGGCTGCTGTTGTGATATAAAGCAGATCTGTACAATTTCCTTAGTGAGAGTTAGTTTCGCTACCCACGTCTTCCATTACCCGCCTATTTAGAATCCTACATGTTTCTTTGTTAACGTTTTCATTTTGCATGCTAGCGATTCCTTGTGACATCTTTTACAGATCCTGTATTTGGGTTGAGTCGCTACGGGAGACCCGTGATCCTGGTGAACGGTAGCAAGTTCTGGGCCTCCGGCAATTGTAAGCTGGGGAAGCGTTGGAATTGCAGCGCTAGGAACTGTCGAGCGACGCTTTTCACCAAGAATGACGTTATCGTCATGGCTCGCGGGGACCATAACCATTGATTTTTTTTTATAACATGGAAGTTGAAGACGAGCATGCAGCCCACCTGACGGTCAGTGGCTACTGCCGTCCATG
>DWQT01000708.1:0-20419 GCA_018244895.1 Myscelus amystis hages | reverse complement strand
AACAATGATCTCCACTTAGAATGGAATGGATTAAGGCCATAGTCGACTGCATTGGCCCACTATGGCAGAGTTTGCACATCTGACAGAACATTAGAGACTTCTAAAGTGTGCAGTTAATCTCACGATATTTTCTTTATCTGTCATCTGTGCAGCTGACCCATAATGGGAGTAGATAGCTATTATATATGGATTACCTGTAGTAAAAACTTGTCTAGACCTCATCCAAGGATGGAGGTAAGATAAAACTGGTTTTCACTAGCCTTTAGGAAGGAAAAGAACACATAATATGTACAGGAACATCGCTAATGAGTACTTCAATGGGATGTGTTATGTGCATGAATAAAATAGTAAGAAAACTGCATATTTAGCCTCGTTTCTAGGTAAGATAAACATTGGGGTGTATGTGGGTTGATTGTTGTTTTCTGTCATGAAATTAACAATGGGTACCAAGTGCAATTAATGAGTATGTTACTCTTTTTAAACTTTGTTTTAATGAACATATTAGAAATGTACTTACATCCAACCAGCAAACTAAATGCAGCCGTACTGAGCGCTTGGGGCACGGTGGCCATTCCCAACAGCACATCGCCCGTGGACGCCGTCACCGACTGGTTCACTTCGTCCACCGCATACTTGAACAGGAAGGGGACTGTGATGTTCATCACTTTCGCGCCGAACAGGAGTGACAGGGACAGCATCACTCTGTTTCTGATCATCAAATTGTCCTGCAAAATTTAGAGACAAGGCAGTGGTCAATGTTAATGTTTTGAATACATAAACTTGAAAATTTTTGTAAACTTATGCAGTGAAACTGAGATACGAAGCAATGAATTGAATATTTTAGCAATGCTTGAATAACGAAACATTTATTCGTATCGAACAAAGGAATTTGAAATGGTTTTTTTTATAAATGCTATAAATTATATTCATATCAATATCAAAAAGTACTTCCAATGATATAACAACATCAAAAATATTTAAAATCTTCTCAATTGTTGTTATTATAGATAGAGATCAAGTGTGTGACTTACTACTTTTCAATGAATCTTTAATAAGCTAACTACATCACTGCAATTTTTATTTTATTACATACGCGACATACACACAAATAAAACACCTGATTGTAAATTGTCATCGCCGCTAGTACAACAACAGCAAACCAAAACTTACTATCACGAACATACTTCTATGCTAGTGTGCTTATGTAATAAAACAGCAACTTAGTTAGCATGGTATATCCACACTTCATGGTTCCTCTATGAATATTAATAAAGGGCATAGAATACTTGCAATATTACTTCCTTATAAAGTTAATACTAAAAATTTACCTTAGGCCATACATACTCCAACATGCCCCTAATCATATCAGTTCCGGAGACCGGCTTGGCGTCGCCCAGGTTGATATCTTCACGGGACAGAACAGAAGCGCCTGGATGAAAGCAGTCTCTCTTTTGGATACCTAGGGATGGGACATTCAATGAGGATTCATTTAGGAGAAGAGGTTAGAGTGAAAGTTGAAAGGATGTGGAAAGATGTAAGCGGATTTCAGGGTTGCCACATTCTTTTAATGGGTGTCATATAAATGCTTTGCTTATTTTTGCAATACATGTTTATTGAACACTTATCTATGTTTGTCAGAAGTTAAACTGCTAGAAATCTTTAGTGTGTGCTTACCTGTCTCTACAGGATATAAGTGTGATATTTAAAAACATATTTAGTATTTTGACATGAACTAAGCAGTGTTTGGAAAAGTGAAATATATAAAATGTAAATGTAGACTACTAAAGTGTGAGCTATATAAATATAGAGTATCCCTAAGTAATAAACTCAATGAAATATTTAAAGTGTATGGCAGCCCTGGAAAACAAATAAAGGACGAGTGCAGGATAGGGAGGACTGCATATCAACCAGGCATTAAAAAACAAAGAACAACAATAAACATTAGCACTGAAACTGATAAAGAGCAAATAAATGGTGAATTAGTAATGCAACTTATGCTATGAAATCTACAATTCTATATTTATGGAACTAGAGTACTATGGTAGTAAATATTATTGCAACACTGTGAGGCTTTATATGCAATTTTTTCTATGAGTTTCTGTCACCGCTGATTGTGTTATTAAATATCAACAAGGAAATTATTATAAGGAAAGGCTTCACACACATTGAATTCTGAGTAAAACAATTCCCCTTTCCTTATATCGTGAAACTTTCCAGCTATCTTTGGAATATCTAAATTCATTGTGTATTTAAATATCGTGCCAAAACTATAACTTAACTTTATTACAATCACTAAGTGCTAGTAAATAATTTATAATGAGCTATAAGCTTATACCACTAATTTGTACACCGTAAAAGGCAAAATATGGATTGAAGTAATAACTTTTTAAAATCCTCTAATGTACCCATATTTGCAAATAAATGTCTTTTGTCTTTTTTGTCATATACTACATTTTACATATTGTCATTAAGAAATTCTGAATTGCAATGTGTGCGAAGCCACGGACAAAAGCTAGTCTTTACATATTGGTTGAAATGAAATACTGTCAAGGGTGATTATGATCAAAAATAAGTGCCTGTGATAAATAACTTATTCATTTGCATAAGGATTAATATCATATTTATTAAAACACCTTTGCAAATAATGTATTATTTAATAACTATGTTGTTAACCATAAAAATGGTTATAGTGGGTTAACATTAAAAGCTAGACATATATGCTGTCGCAGACTTTTATTTAGAACTTTTAGAGGGCAACAATTTTGTAATACATGATTTTTGAGTAACTTTCACTGTTTACTCAGTGCACGCAACGAAAGCTCTAAATTTTGCCATTGTCGCAATATTTTTTGTTGCTACTCCTCTCCTATTCATCTTAGCGTGATGTTATATAGCCTATAGTATTCCTCGATAAACGAGCTATCCAACACTGGAAGAATTTTTCAAATCGTACCAATACTTCCTGATACTAGCTCGTTCAAACAATCAAACAAACTCTTCAGCTTTATATTATTAGTAAAGATTAAGTCAGTGAGATTTAAGCAAGAAAGTGTCACAATTATAATGCTTGTGACATATCTTTTTTTTCATTCTATTCTCAAACGTACATATTTGGCCACAATTTCGAATGATATAAAATAACAATGCAGCCTATACGGCACGCACAGCACTATACAGCATGAATCCTGCTTGCCAATAAAGTCTTTTGATATCATACAACTGTTATAAATTTTTGCCTACCCCGTTAGGGACCTGGCGTGATGGTTATGTATGTATGCATGTGTGTTATAATTAAACAGCTTTGTGGCTTGATAAAAAATGTGGCTGAATTGCGTTTATGTATTAATGTTGTTAATTGGCATAAATCAGTTAATGGAAATTATAATCAAACACTGCTAAATTTGAAATCAAAACAAAACCACCTGGGACTGAAGAGTACCATACAAAGTTTATTTTCATTACTGCCCTATTACTATACTGTGTACGTATAAATTACATACACTTTGTACATCAGCAATGTACAAAATAGATAACATAAACAAACAATTTGTTAATAAATATGTCATGTCACTTCCTAAATGCAGTGCAAGGCCAAGAATAGATTACGCAACTACAGTAATATACAGCAAAACTGTACAACTCTAACAAAATATACACCGTCGAATTATAGGGGATCATAAGCATATTTAATCGACTGTTCTTACCAACAGGGATTTTGCCCGTTTTTGGTTTGTTTGCCAAAACCACTGCCAAAACATTTTTCGCTGTGTCCTGGCCGCCTGCATTGCTTGGTGTCGATGTAGAATGATACTAAAAAGAATAGTATAACTAATAATCAATTTTCACGACGAAAATTAAGCGAAATCATATTATTTTAATATAATACAGCACAATAACAAAAATTGAATACGTACCCTAAAATAACTCGCAGAGGCACATTTGTTGCATATTAAATTAAATTGTGGCTTATTTAAAATAACAGATTTACTATTAGAGTATGCTTTCGTAAACTTTATATGATTTTTCAATATTTTATCAAAGCGCCGATTTGACAGCAATGCAACGGCCATGATGGCAAAGTGACACTAACAGGACTCACTGACAGTCAGGAAAGTCAAGACGTTGACAACGTTGCTAAAATGTTGCCAGCTATATCATAGCGATCATTAAAATTAATAGTGCTGAAAGAAATGATTTCTTATCTCGTATTATTGAAAAGAGTATTATTATATTAATGACTAATTACCGTTTCTTAATACTGTTAATATTACGACTACAATATCGTATCAGGGACTACACAGGTTTTCATAACTTTGAAATTTGCACCACAGAATTATAGAGTATTCATTATTACTCCAAACGGGGGATTGTAACTATATCTGGAACCATAGCATCAAAGATCTATATTATGATACAGCGCCCTCACGGAATCGTAACAAAGCTAAATACGAGCGGTAACATTTAAAAATGGAATTTTAGTAAATATATGTATATTGGTTCCTCCAGTACGGTAGTCACGCAGAGCAGACTAATTACCATAAAATAGGCACCTAGAACTTGAGAGGGAGAACCTACGGGATTTTTATTATGTTTCTTTGAACTGAAATAAAATTGAAAATATTTACTTTTACTTACATTATGATTAATTAACATTAAAAATTAAATTTATAAGCGAATGACTTAATAGGTGGTGACAAAATAAATCATAAAACAGTTGAAATCTAACATTTAATAAATTGTTCTAAAATATGTACATATTGACACATGAGTTCTTTACAATTGTTTAAAATAACACATTCAATATCTAGATTCTCTAGTTTTTTCATAGCTTCTTTGATACTAATAAGCTTATCTTTAACCAGTGGCATTATTAAATCTATTAATACTTTATCATTGGAACATAGTGCCGCTGAATATATTAATCTACTAACATCCATATCTTGATTATAAAAGTACTTGACAACCATCAATACACCATAGAAATTAAAACTTAGGCCTCTAAAGTCAATATATAAATCTTTGTCTAAACTGTGACTATCTATAAATGCGAGTTGATCATGAGATAGTTTAATTCCCTTTGAATTCAAATATGTTTTTATATTTTCAAATTTAAATGTTACAAAATCCAAATCATTGGTGGGTAGGAAAAAGCCATACTCGGTGATGAGTTTTAAATTATGACTCTCCCCATAACAAATGAATACCTGTGTATATGCATCAAAATTGTTTTTCGTGTAAATAGAAAATCTCACATCAGAAAATACATCATACCTTAATTTTGACAAAGCTATACACTCAATATCTCTGCTGATCAATAGTTTAGTTTCATTCCTAGCATTCGGACTATGATTAATCATATCCAAGTATGGACACAATGATATTTTGGTGTTATCATTAACCAATGTTAATATTGAACTCTGTGTTTGCAAATCAACAACATTTGACAAATCCATATAAACACATCTAGTATTAACTGTAAAATATGCCCATTCATAAGTGGAAATACTAAAATACTCCTTCAATTTTTGTACTAAATTATTACAACTTATATTATTACTTAAAATGTCTAAAAATATTTGAAATGTTGTTTCAATAACATCTTTTTGTTTTGAGATCACAGATAATATTTCAGTATCAATAAAATATTTTAATTCAGTTGGCAGAAAATAAGGAACTGTGTATGATTTTGGCAGGTTTTCTAAGTAAACATGCCATTTGGAATTTGGGCCTTGTGTTTTAAGATACACTAAATAAAAGGCCATTAATGATTGAAATGACACAGAATGCTTATGTACTAACAGACAATTTATGCTATTTTCTAAAAATATATTACAAAAGGCTGTATCCATCAGCAAACTTGTCACATTAATTGTTAAATTGAGCGGTAAATTTATAAGTTCGTCCCCCGCCAAAATTTTTTTCTTTGTCAGGACTCCTCGGCCGGTGTCTTTAAAAACAGCCAGTACTAATTTGTTGCTACGTCGAAGTCCTTCACTAGCAAGCCATGAATTCAACAAAATAAGTTCCTTATCGTCATCACAGCTACGATATCCACAGACCTTCTTGTGTTTCCTCTTTCGTTGTGTTCTACCCATTATTGAAATCCGCTCGCCATTTTCTTCAGTGTAAAGGAAATTATTAGAAAACCACTTTTAGATATTAGTATAAGTAAATTGACGCAAGTTTAATTGAAATTATTGTAGTAATATTGATTGGCGTGTAATATTAACTCCCTAAAATTAACATTGTGGTATTTGTTTGCCATTGACATCAAAACATCTAGTTGATGTTGTACTTGTATTCTTGTAGCTTGTCATTGATCTATCCGTCACCTTTTTGATGTCAATGTCAATAGTTAAATATTCGGATAAATCTTTAATCCAATGGTAGTTGGTAGATTTCTATTCGTTAAAAACACAGCTAAATAAAAAAAAAACATTGAATTTGAACATTTTACACTGCAGTACTTACCCGACGGAGTGGAAGATAGAATGGAGTATAATTAGAATCAATCAATCAGCTTCTAAATTCCATTCGTATTTCAATAGGACTAAAAATATATTATTATTTAAGATATACTATTAAGAAAGTGTGATTTTCTATTAAACGTTTAAAATTAAACTTTTTATTGGATCATTATGGTCTCTGACAACTCTATGGAACTTAAAATGTCAGAGCGAATACCGAGACTCTACGGCGGGCCGGTATTTGAAGATTTGACGTTTCAAGTTTAATTCAAATGCAAACTTCAAGTCAAACAACAAGTAACGGAATTTAACAACTTGCGCTTGTATTGTTTATTGATCGTGCGTTTTTCTTGTAAAATAAAATATTATTAGACTTTTAAAAATAAGCAATCGGTAGAGTTTTAAACAACATACCTACGTTTTCCCGCGTGCTGTGAACATGTCGCAACAACAAACAAAAAACTGCATCACGCTGCGAGGATCGGCTCAAATAATTTGTGAATATTTAAGTAAGTTACATTAACTTTATTTTTATATTTAAAAAACAACTCGTTTGACTGTATTGGCTTAGCGAATACGTAAAACACCATTTATTTTCCATTAAAACTGTATATTTTAATGTAATGTTATTAAAAGTGACCTAAGTACCTACATCAGCTTTTTTTACGAAATCAGCCATTTTCCTACCGTTTCCGTTTGGAAATCATTGCTTATATGGAAATGCAGATTCACATTGTAATTTTACTAAATTGGACTGATGCGTGATGAGAGAACTCTGCAATAAGCGTACTTGAATATTCTCCTGGGAGTAGTCCATAACAGTGGAACAAAAAAGATTTGAGTATGCTAGGCAGTATTGTTAATGTATTTATTGTCATATTGCTCATGCTTAGAATATTATTGTATTGTTAAAATTTCAACAATGTCCCTTTTTCTAATTTCAGAGTTTGCGATAAACTCGGTGCTATTTCAACGAGGGTTGTATCCACCAGAGACATTTAAAGCGGAGCAACAGTATGGGATCACACTCCTCATATCGGAAGATTCACAGATAAAGAGCTTCTTGACCAATGTGTTATCAAGGAGTGAAGGTAGCTTTCAGAATGAGTTCTGAATCCACTTATTTAACAAGCTCTCTAAAATATATCCAGGATGCTTAAATCAAACAATTTTGTTTATTAACACTTTGGTGACCGGCAATTTTACACAGAAACTATGTCATGCCACGGTAAAGGCAAAAAGGTAGAAAGTCATTTTCATACCAATCTTCAAATTCATTTTTACTATCTGATAACATATATCTATGATCTATAACATTTGTCTTTTGCCGTTTTGATGCTATAATGTCAGATTCATCACTTTCGAAATCACTACAATTTATTTCGAAATCACTCGGACAATCAGATAAACGAGCTGCATATAATTCATCAAAAAGTTCTTCGCTGATACGTTCCTTCATGGAAGAAATGCAAGGAAAAGTAATTTTTCTTTTTATCAGCAGACACGACTAAATATGCCAAGTTTTGTGATAAAAATGTAAATACTTTTACATTTACATACTTTTATTACAAAAAGTAATTTTTTTGCTATAGAGCGCACAGGACTAAACACAATACATCACAAGGTTTTGCAAATATTTTATACCACCCTTGGTGTTATAATTTAAAACAGATAATGAAGGTGCAATTATAAGTTAACTCGTCACTGGTCAACAACGTTTGGACATAAAAGACGAGTTAACTCTTCAGCGGACAACAACATTTGGACTTAAAAAAACTACTTACCTCGTCACCGGTCAGCAAAGTGTTAAAGAGACCAGGAATTTTTTTAATGTCAATGTTCTGAAATTTGTGGGGCAAATCACAGTTTTATACCCATTGCAATTGAAAGAATTTTTTTATAATATATTTCTCTGTGTAAATAAAAATGAATGAGGGAAGAGCAATAAATTTTTTATAATTTTATAAATTTTAATAATAACTCATTTTTGACTAAATAGTTTTTGAGAATTATCACCGAATGTATTTGTTATGCTCCACCTATGGTTTTTAACACAATTATTTTTCAATTACCTTTCAGAATGGATTGTCAGTAAAAAATTGAGTAAGCTGTCTCTGGTTATTCTAAATGTCGCCAATAAGGAGGTCCTCGAATGTTGGGACTTCACTGTGCAGTATGAGGAAGGTGACACGGTATTGTCCAAAGAAAAAAATGAAACTGTTGGTAGCAAGGACCTGAAGAAAATCCAGCAGGAAATCCGAGATGTGATGTTGCAGGTAGCCGCAACGATATCCTATTTGCCGTTCCTTGATTGTAGGTGCTCCTTCGATGTCCTCGTGCACGCAAGAACGGATTGTGACATACCTGAAAAATGGGCTGAAGCAGAGCCGGTAGCTATAGCCAATGCCCAGAATGTCCAGCTGAAATCTTTCTCGACAAGCCTCAATAAGATGGAAACTGTGGTTAGTTATAAATTAGCTGATTAGATAAAGTATGAAGCAGCTCATATTGAATTACGGTTGGTTAGATTAAGTTTAGTGAGTAATATAAGTGTTCAGTTAGAAGTTAGTGATGTCCTCATGCTAAATTGGTGATAAAGCACTTTCTACATAATTCTTACAGATTAGGACTCTATTAATTGATTTCAGTTAGTCAGCCATATACAGAGACTTGTAGATTTAAAATGGAGATGATACTGAGTCATGGTGGGCGTTAGTGAAGTCTTGATGATTTTTATCATAATGATGAGAAAACCGACGCATGATCATGTTAATAGACAATTGCAAATTGTTATCTGCATGTCTGAATGCTTTTTATTTTATTGAGCTCTAATTTAGTGTAATTTAGTATTATAATATAATTTTTCGTCTGTTTTTACTTTGTTAAGCTAAAAAATGTGATAGTACAAATAGCTAATTTTAAGGTGTTGATCATTATATCATTATTAAATAAACTTGGCTCCCAACTTGCTTTAAAGTAATACCTTGAAGACCGCCACTTAATGTTGAAGCATCTTGGATATTGATATGATGCTTAGATTGGAGTCAAGATAATGATGATGGATTTTTATAAGTTTATTATAATTACTATTTAGTATGAAAACAACTTTGTAATACTTCATGTGACAGTATTTTGTAATTTTAATTTAATTATAAAATAGATTTTTCCCGAGTGGTCGCCATGTATACACTAAGTGCACTAGCACCTAGTATTTTAACAGTTTTAAATAAATTTTGCACATGAATTACTCTGAATATTGTTTGAATCATTCTGAAATGGATTGAAATTAATTACACAAAAATCTGCTTGTGTTAGTTAGATGATAACATCGAAAAGTGTTCGATGAAACAAGTTACGTAATTTCAAATGGCTCTGATAATAAAGTCACAAATTTCTTGATAAATTAGTACAGTGGGGATATCAATCAATAGTTTTTTAATTTGATTACATTTGTACAATTTTTAATTTGATAACAATGTTCTCTTACAACGAGACTTAAAAATAGAACAACAAGTAAAAAGTTAAATGCCTGCCTCTGGAGCATGGCAGTAAGGAAGTTAATGTGTGACACTGCCACTTGGCTCAGCGCGCTGCCGTGCGCCTATCGCACAAGTGCCTTAATGTGTAAAACTAATACTTCATGTTACTACTATTAAATCCTTTTCAGATGATTTCATTATCTGTTTAAAACTTTCATACTTACTGTATCAGGAAAACTGCTATTTTGTAATGTTTTATCATATTTTATTGTTTTCTATATCTTCTTTGTATATATAGGCATTTTTGTTTCTAAATATATTATCTTTTGATCTTGACATTATGCTTCTAATTATTAACATTTTTTTAGACAAACACAAAAGACACAAACATAATTGTATGTTTAAGTTGTATTTGATTATAAGGCGAATGAAATGAAAGATTTTTGACAATTCATTTAATATAACAAAGCACTTACAAAATATCTAATCTACAATAAATAATGTCTATTCAGCAAATAATACTGTACAAATTGTTAATACAACTTAACATTTCCACTTGGGGTGTTTGAGATTCAACTAACTAATTCGAGTATTCAAAATCTAAACAATAAATTTTGAGCTAAAATATGAAGAGTGTTCGGTGGTAAAAAACTAAGTGCATATGTTTATATGATAAGAAAATAAGAGAAATAGGCTTCAGAATGTCGAAATATCGAATTGATAGTAAACTTTAATCAAAACTGAATGAACAGAAAATAGCACTGTTAATATTCAAGACGAATTATGTCTATTAAATATAAATGTGGCATTTCTACGAGGCAGTATGCCACGGTGGAGATTTATTATTTTAACAATATTTTTTTTATTTAAAATCAAGCAGGGTGTTAAGTACAGGTACAGTTAAATCAGTCTGATGCGAATCGACATTCTGTGTACGTTCATTCGTTCACTCGTTCACATATTACATAAGACCGAAACTCTATGGTTGCTATAGGAACTGACATTCTAAATAAAAGCCATTCCTACAGATATATTTGGTTTATGTATTCTAAAATTGAATAATGCAATCAGCCAGAACAAAATAACCTGAAGCACCAACACTTACAATAAATTACTAACTAAAATTGCTTAGCGTAAATAATTCATAGGCGATGAATTTATAAAAATAGGGTACTAATCTTATTTTTATATATACACGTTTTGTCCAAGGCTATCATTACACAAACAAGAACAAATTATAGTAGTGTTATTTATGTCATATGAATGTGTGTGTACATTCCCAAATTGAGAAAAAAAACGAAAATTATTTTTAAAGATATTTGGATACTTGTAGTAAAATATATGACGACTTTGTCACCTATTAGGAGTAATGAATATAAAAGTGTGTCTATGGTTTACAAAAGTGCAGGAATGTTTACATTTACGCGGTTCCGATATTCCATTGCCAAAGGTCGGTTTATTGTCGTTCACCACAGTCGTTCGCCCAAACCTGTAAAAACAAATTTATATTTTTATTTCTCCTTTGAGTTTATTATTGGATGAAAAAAGTATACAAGATGGTGCCGAAACTGAGCTTAGTGTTAAATAATATTTAAAAGTAACAATAATGGTATAAAAATAAGTAACTAATTGGGTTTCTTTACTACACTAAATAAAACATGATTATTCATAATATCTTTAAATCAGGAACAAAAAGTATGCCCTGTTAGGGCGCCATCTTCTCCCACATATGTACATATGACGGTTACATGCTTTGTTATCTGTTTGCGAAGGTATTGTTATCTCACAACAAATAATAAGTACATTTAAGAATTTTCATGAAGACACCTACCCAAAGACCATGCATGTTTTTTTTCTATATTAGTATGACAAGCATTAATGAACTAGTGACTACGTATGAAAAAATGTAACTTGATTAATTTTGTGGAGGCTACGTTTGAAAATATATATTTTTAAATGGCAGTCTGATAATTTAAATATTATACGTATATAAGTTACATTTTTCCATGTGATGATTTGAGTGCGGAGAGTTATTTTGGTGCAACAATAAAAAAAAAGATTTCTATCAAAATATACATACCATTTCGAGATTTTCCACCTTTTTTGATATAATTCCGAAGGATTAAGGTAAAGTGTAAGTGAAAAAAACAAAAATTATCGCCTCTCGGTTAATTCCAACACTCATTCTTTTATTGTGATTTTGGTATGTGTATTACATTACATAACATGTTTTGCGCCTTAATATTTGTTGTGAGACTACAGAACTCGAGTAAAGAGTAGTGACGTCACTACACAGTAGTAATACCTTGCACAGTGTTGTGTATGAAATGTAACAGTAAATAGAAATTTGAAAATATTTACAAATTTTTAATCAAATCGTGCAACCTCTCCGTCTGTTTGGAATAAAAACCAGTTAAAAACATGTGACGTCACCACACTTATATAGTAATGCCCTAAAATCCTCAAACTGCATTAAAATAAATAGTTCCTTTTCTAGTTTAACTACATATAAATAGTGAACTTAAAAATTAAAAAAAGGACTTTATACAAACTGAAATATAAAATTATAAGAGAACTCAATGTATTGAATACGGTTTCGTTAATCAATACACTCTTGTTTACGCTAACTAAGCGGTCCCAAGTAGCCAGATACATAATGTGTGATGATAGTTTTGTCCGTGAAATACGAGTATCTGTTTGGAAATAAATAAGGAACGGGATAGAATCTCCGCTAAATCTGCAACCATATCCTTAGCCACACCCATCCGTATTACACGTTTACCTCAACTGTGATTAGAAAATGAAGCAAACCAAAATGATAACGTTGTATAATATTGATCTGATTATTCCATTTTTAAATAACATATAATGTATACTCTGTGATCTTTAAATTTTAAATATCGAATTGTTGTAATTTTTTTAAATATCCATTTAATAAACCTACTTAGGTTGTAAGAAATAAAGTGTTTGTTGACTAGGTGGAGTATGTTAGGTTGACGGGCAAAAATTGGAAATTCTCTTTCAAATGTTTAATTTTCGGAGCTCGCTATGATGACGTAACATAAATGAAAATGATTGTGATAGTTAAAATTGAGTGCTGGATGGTAAAGTTGGATAACAAAAGTATGACTTATAATTGGATCGGTGGTTTTTTAACTTATTTTATGCACTTTTCTGTATAAAAAGGGAAAATGAGGGAAGGAAAATGATTTACAAATGTGTTAAAAATTACCTCGGCGATACAAAAGAAAACAAACATTAAACTTTAACATAAACGAATTTTTTGAATAATGTTGCATAGCGAGCCGTGGCGAGTAAATCAGCTGTACCTTTTAATATAATATAAAAATCCTTACCCTAATAGATATGTACATAACTTGTAAGTCTCTTCATCAGATTATTACATACTAAAACGAGTTATCAAACCTTAGAGTTAATAACAATACAATAAATCGCAAAATTACAAATACCTACTAGTAAAATATTTACAACTTCAAAAAAATAGGACCTAATATTTCAATTCAAAATAGACCATTCAATTTGAATTATTCAAGGGAACTGAGATTTGACACACAAGGTATTTTATTACAAATTGCAAAAAATTGACGAGGTCACTATAAATAAATTCATTCAATGTGATTTTTTTCTAAACTCATTTTCATTTTTCTCGATAGCGTAAATAAAGCACTTAACAATATAATCTCACTGGGCCAGCTATTTATATATTCATTTAAATCTACAATAATTTAAAGCTTTGAATTGTTAATAAGTAATAAAAGCAATAAGTCATCGTGGCAGTTGGCGAAGAATGTTCAAAAACAGAAACATCGTGTGCTCTACGCATAGAGACACGAGTTGCCGTCCAATATCAGAATAACGGCCGTGCGAACAGCTGGCCCTACAAAGACAACATATTTTATAACATCGCATGTCATCAATTATTATTGCAATCGAGCGTGATTAGCTATGTGGAAATATCGTCGAGGATATTTCTATATTGACTACAAAATTATTGAACCTACAAAATTTTCACTAAACGCGCCTGAATCCAATACGAATATGAAGACATTGTACGATCTTCATTCAGACATTCGTATGCTCGGAGCGAGTGAATTAAAGCGGGGTCCACATATGTATCATTCGTCCGATCCGATCAAGGTTTTCGTATCGTCAACGTATAATGGCCGGATGATGAGACGCTATCGCGGTACGCGGCCTCGATACGCCGCTCTGATACGATACGCGATACCAAATGTTCAATATATCGGTTTTAACTCGATCATCAATGCATATGATACAGATACGGGTATGGTTCGGAGTGAACAGGCGTACACAAGTACAGAGCGTGTTACGAGCGTAGTTACCTGGATCGGATCTGAAAAATGATATATGTGGACGCGACATAATGTAACTAGTTGGTTCGTATCGGCAACGGTCGCTAACAGTAGTAGGACGTGGAGAGGCCCAGTTTGCATGTGTAGGAATGATACATACTGCTCCTGTTAGATACGTCCTTGTTCTCGCAGCGCTGCCCGTTGAAGCCTTCTGGGCACCTAGAAGATAATACTCCGTTAGAAAGGTCTTAAGCGACGCAAAACAATCATAAGCCCCGCGTATGTTAAATATGTTGACAAAATCTGTATTGGATCCTCAGTGACGTAGCAGCTTGGTCCAAGCTGACGGTTTTTAGTAGATGTATAGAGCAAATTTGTCATTTTTTATTTCATTGAATGAAAAAGGTACTTTTTTATATCTGAAATATCTATTGTTAATCTAATAATTCTGTAAAATCTTTAAACGTACCCTTAATAGTAGAAATGTTTTTCTTTCTTATACATTAAAATGTTGATGTTATTAACGACTACTTAATGGAAATGTTCTGTAACAATTTCATTAATTTCCAATAGCACTCATTAAAGTTTAAGATAAACACCCGATTGCTTCATGTTAACTTTCATTATACTATATGCAGTGATATTGTACGAGTATTAAAGCACTTACTTGCAAGCTTGTTCTTGTACAAGCTCAAAGAATAAACAGGTGCCTCCGTTGAGGCAGTAGGATGCCGGGTCGGGCATCGGACAGGGCGCGCCGAGGGACGCTGGAATTGATCAAATACTATCTTCAGTGCTAAATAATTACCGATAAAAGATAAACTTACATTCACTTTTCTTTTACAGAATTTAAAGACTTACACTTCAAAAGTGATCGTGAATCTTAGTATTATGAATGTGAAAATGTATGCGAACCTTACTCACTGATTGATCCGAAATTTTGCATACCAACAGATAGTTCATGGGCCGAATAGAAATATAGGCTAATTATCAACCTGAAAAACTTACTCTTGCAAGTCTTAATTCAGTGCAATGTTCTTGATATCAAACATAAAAGTATCCAGACACATTTAAACGACGGGTCACAAGAAGCGTCAAAACAATGCCATCAATATCGGTTATACCGCTAATTGTTAGCGATACGTAACTGATCATCCCATTGGCCTTCATATCAGCATTGTTTGCGGATCGGTTTCGAGGAAACGTCGCCACAGTTTCCCGCGGAATCGCAACGAACCGGTATTGAGCATCGGTACACAATACGTGACACGATCGTCGAGACAATTGGCACGGTAATGGTGATTGCAGTCTTTTCCATCATAGTACGAGTTTGTCTTTCAATGTAAATAATGACTTACATCTCTCCCGAATAAACAGACATAAATGACCATAACAATGTTTGACACTGTGTATCATCAGGATTTTTTAACCCTTTCGTTGTCCTGATTACCCGTCTTCTCATAATGGGGTTGAAGACAATAGTTTCCCTGTTGACCATGTGCGCACAAATTGTCAGACTTCGCACACCGCAGAAAATGATATATACATCAAAACATCGTGACATTTTCCTACATTGACATAGCAAGTGACATTTAATTTTTAATTCTTAAAAGCCCTGGAGTTAAGAGATTGAAATCAAAGCCACTATTCTGTGATTGCTCGTCAATTTGCTTTCATTACTTTCAACGAATGCACCAAAATGGCAAACTTACCAGTGTCTGGAGCCGCGGGCACTGGTGGCAGAACGCTGACGTTAGCGGTGGCTATCGCCGGCGGGCCCACCGCGCCTTGGGCTCGGCACTCGTACGACGCGGAGTCCTCCCGACGCGCGTGTCTTATCACTAAAACTGAGCGCCTTCTAGAAAACAGAAAAAATAACGTTACGAACGACCTCTTGAGAACTCCCTGGAAAATTGCTCTTAAAATCGCCTTTAATTATGTTTTAGCGTAACGTTTCATCATGTTTTAACAGAGAGCACCGAGAATTATCTAAGCTAAAATCAAATTTTTCAGCCATATTCATGCTGAGCAGAGATTAATTCACTGTAGCCGAAATCCGCTGCGATATTAGGATAACTTTACACACAGCCTTTAATATTTAATTAGGCCTGCTTGTGCTATGGTAACCAGACATCTGATTATTAGGCACATGTGTAAATTGCTCAATAAATAGTTGTAATCATAGATTGGGTGAGAATGGAATCACTAACTTTCGAACTTATCGGGAAATTTTAAAAAGTAACGATATCGCGATTAAGCATTGTCTAATAATTGCTGCGTTGTGCTTCAGGACTTGCCAGGAGTGACTCATATGCATTTCTGGGATAAGTCCGTTGCAATCTAGTGATGTATCTCAGAGATGTGTTAGTCACTAAGCATCCACCGACCAGATAGCTAGATAATCTTTCACGAACATCAGGAGTTAAAACCCAGTTGCAATGGACAGTCATTTATAATTTATACTTAGAAAAATATTTGCTCTTTCTCTTTTGTGTCTTGACATATTTTGGTACACAATTTAATCACTGCATCTATAACCTTATGAAAAAGAGAGTTTCTTATTAATGAAGAACTAATCACTTAAACACAGAAAACCCAGAAATCAAACCTTTAATAAAGAAAAATTTGGATTTGTACTTGCAAAATATCTTTTATATTCTAAAAATGAATTGTCGTCATTTTTTTAAATATGTTTACAATTATGGCAAGAAGCCATCCAGACATGTCTGCTTCCTGTAAATACTGTCCCCAACCAACGACCCATGAAATTCCGCCAGCAATTCGTCACAATTGCTTGAACTAATTGTCTTACACGTGTGCATCCACGTTAGACTCTTCTGCATTGATTTAAAGACTATTGTCTTATAGCAAGATAACAAGTAACCTACTTTGCTGACAGAACATTGGAGCAATAACGCCTTCAGTCGTCTGGGTTCAAGATGACTTATATATCTGGGGTTGTATTATACTATATAAAGGTGCAATGAGTATTTTTAACGTTACGGGTTTATGAAAATATTCAACTATTTGCAGGTACAAAAGTCAGTTACAAATTTGAGTGGCTTATGGAAATACCATAAATTTCATGACTCCACTGATATTTTGCATTTCAACTTTGGAATACGTAAAGACAAATTACCTCCCCAAAACAGCATTTAAAGTAAACTCAAAAAATTTCACCTCTAAAAATTTGACATTCTCGCCCATATATTTGATACATTACTCTCTTGTTCCAATCTCTTTTCCTTATTGATGTTTCGATGTATCATTTGTGTACCTATCCTTCGTTTCATAATAGATCATCTGCGATTGCGATTATGACCAGCTTTAATAGACTAGAATCATTGGAGCGTGTAACAGACGGTAAAGACCAAAGACGCTAATGTAAGCACCACGTGAAGCTTGTATGTGTTTGGACACGGTCTCTCTCTGTATCAAGATCGGCGGCTTATTATAGACAAGTTAATTGGGTCGTTACACTGCGTGTGATGTAATGTACACACCGTTCTCCAGTTTATATAGGAGCTCTGCCGTAGAAATAACCTCAAATGTTAAGTATCGCTTCTTCCATATCTTGTGCATTGACGTACATTTGTTTTACTGTGTTTACGTACGATTGGGTTATTGATCCACAGCTGGATATGGAATTCCAATCATAATGAGAAGAATTAACAAAATGTCACATTGTTGACCTGGATGGGACTCCAAATCGTAATTTAAAACTCCATTGTCAGGATCACTTAACACTGGATGCAAATGTCGGTACTCACCTGTAATTTTGCACCCGAAATCTCCTAAGAGCGATATCGGCGACAGGCTTGCCGTCCTTGTACCAGGATATGCGGGGCGGCGGGCGCGCACTCGCCCGGCATTCCAGCTTCACCCGGCTACCCCGGGTCGTCTTAACTGACTGCATCGCTTCTATCCGCGCTGGACTACCTGGTGGGGAAGTTTTGGTATATAGTTATTTTGAAAAAAATGCCTTTTGATTATAGCCTACGAATTCGTATCAGCGTATAGCGTTCAGCCTCCGACAAATGCAGAAGAATGCAAGGCTTGCTACTGCCAGATTATGGCTATACCCTTCTCACTTATGAAAGAGGGATACTTGACTAAACATTTATATCAAACGATAACTAGTACAGGAGTCTTGACGTCCAACTAATTTAGATATTCAAGACAGCTAAGCAGACATTTTAGAACTGGACGATAATTACGATGGTATGTTTTTAGATGGAATTTTCGTATTGCAAATTTCTATTCAAACATTAAAAACAACGCCCATCCAGTGATACAGTCGTATTGTTGATTTAAATTTTATCGGTTACATGAAATTGACTATGACGAATGTAATAAATTTTGCAAAACAAGCCAAAAAACATGAAAAGGATAAAATAAAGATAAAAAGCAAGTTCTATATTTGCTGTTATTCAGCGGTGCGTTAAATTGTTTACAAATTGGTAGAACGAAACGACAATTAATTACCCACTAAATCTGAGGATAACTTCTTGCCAAAAATGTGTAAAGACTGAATGTTGTAGATAGCGGCGCACGGGAGATATCCCCCCGTTCTCACCTCGAACACTTATAACGAGACGTCTTCAAGAGTCGAAAACTAAAAATAAAACTGCTGTCATTAGGCCAATGGCCTTATTATTTCGTCTGACGAGTAACATATGTAAGATCAGAAATAACTTGTATTATCTAAACGGGAGTCACTGTGGACATGCCATCCATGGCGACAAAAAAATTGGCTCTATTTCAGTTGTAGAAGCGATAAAAAAATGCTTGTTGTAATTCATTTACGATATCTCCGAAGCAGTCATACTAATGATTCTTCGCTGAAATGTAGCGCTGTAGCGCATTGGTGATTTATTTTCGAGCTAATTTATTAGCGCCGTTTGTTATGCAAATGAGTGGACAGTTTTGTGTTTTATTTGCGAATTTAGCTTTTGTTTTACAGAGCTGATGTCCACCAATGACAATTAACCTCCTAAATTTACCGTCGACATGAGAATTCATTTATTTGCGTGAACGTGAACAATGAAAAAGTTTTACATGAAATTGTCTTAATGATTAAAAATACAAACTTTAAAAATCTAATAACCGTTGATAGCAAAATATATAAAATATTATCATTAAATGTTGGCCACTAATTCAGCTTTCTATTGGAGCAGTACGATGAAGTATACTTCAAACTGTCTGGAATTACAGGACAGACCAAGTCAGGAGAACAAAAATGTGGCAACCATTTTTACAGCAAGCTAAGATACTTAGTGTAACCTTTACATATACGGGTAGAAATATCCCTTTCAATATTGATGTGTTCACTCTCCGTGATGCACAGATCCATAAATCTTAGCGTGTCATTCATCTTCCACTTCACAGCACTTAATATGGCCACACATAACATTTTTCATAGTAATATCGCCCACGCTTCTAGCTATTGTACGCAAAAGTTATTTGAACCGGGAGCTCTTGGACCGAATGACGTAAACCATTGAGAGCGTCCGTTCACAGTTCATTCATGTCTTCCACGTTCCCATCCTGAAGAAGAATGGGATTCCGGGGGGAATTTGCTGCCAAACGACACGCCTACATCTAATACGACCGCAGGAAAGCATGAATCACTGGTGACGTCAGAAACAACACAGTAAATAATATTTAAGGAACAACACCTTTATATATTAATAGCGGTTACAGGAAAATTTGTATTTTCATGATATCTTCATTGGTTAATCCTGGATGAGATTTATTTTCCAAACAAACGCCTACACAGTTGGTCGAGCAATACCTAAACAATTCGCTCGTTTTAATGAAATTTTCTCATTGTTGAATTTCAGTATTATTTTTTAAAGTAGATGACGGTGAGTCATTTCATTCTTTAGTAGATCATTAACAATTATTATGATAAACAATATCTTTTTATATGTATATATAAAAAAGTAATTGCGTTACCAATTTTTTAAACTTGAAGACAATCACTAAATGGCTCACACTTAACTTCATAATCAGTATTCCCCTTGTCATCAGTATCATTCAAGTTGGAAATGGTTGTGAAGAATTACTTCAATACTGCTTTGAGTTGAGAATATCCAGATGCTACAGTTTCCAGTAACAAATTTCAAAGACCTTTTAC
>DWQT01000707.1:0-20427 GCA_018244895.1 Myscelus amystis hages | reverse complement strand
CACTCCTATACATTACAATTTGTAACATACCTAGAATTCCAAGTACAAAGTATATGTACATATTTGTAAGTATAAAAGATTCGAAATATGGGTTGTAATACATAATATAAACAAAAAATGTCTCTGTACAAGTGTTAAAAGTTATGCGCTGTTAGATGTCTTGAGAGACGCGTGACTTAGACTGGACATTTTGTGGGCAAAATGCTTTTCTAAAATACAAGACAATTCTTATGGAAACAACATTGTATGTGACAATATAAGCGCACAAAAGTGCAGCTTGGAAGAAATAAGAAAAGTGGGTCTTAACGATTTTAAAAGGATTGGAGGATCTTGTGCGATTCCCGATTTATCTTCTTAACGACTTCCGCAATGTGACGTTCAGCGCCGGGCGGCGCGCGCGCCCGCCACGCAACCCGTCCTCGCGCACTAACCGCTCGCACGTTCGTCGTCATTTTTCATCTCGACATGCATATTCAACGTAACAATAAATCATTCGGAGCCATCCTCGCGTTCCCAACGAAATAACCTACTGTCCCAGTGCTAACTGGCAAAAATATCGCATATAAAATACAAGCAAACAAACGAAACGGCACCAAAATATAACGCTAATAATTACCCAACCCTCGGAGTCGGTGATAAATAGCGTCATTATTATCAGCAGTGTGGTGAAAAACGGTTCTTCCCTTGATATTTATTGAAATAGCTGGCCAGTGAATATTATTTTATGAGCTTCTGTGCTTTTTTAAGTTTTCTTGTTCCACATTTCACTTCAACCGTGAATTTCCATTGGATGTGTAATTAAATGTATCGCACCAATTGAGAGTAGTATTTATCATCCTTACATAAAAGTAAATATTTCAATATGTGAATACAACCTTGTTTAATTTCCCTTTATAAGGAATCAATACGTTATGAACTAACATGCTTCGATAAATATTTATAGTCTGATATTTAAACTGCTGCGCAACTATCATTCATCATCAACTATTCATCAAAGTGCAGATATATCTCGTTATAAGTATAGATAACATTCCCTCAAAACAACGAAGAAAGTCTGCGGCGTGACGTCTAGTAATTCCGTGCCCGGACAGACGTCGGACGGACAATGAAACTAAGCAAGTCTGTTTTGGCGAAACCCCAAAACTTTCAAGTCTGTACAAACATATTTCACAATTGGAAGAGAAACACTGCCCAGTAATATTAGACAAAGATTAATACCTGGCTCCAAAGCTTGACTCAAAATTAATATTAATAACTCGGTGCAGTAAATTCAGTCGGATACCTGCGGCCCGCGGCATAGAAATGTAGCATCGCGGCTATACATAGATATTAGTTTCAGTCTAATTTTCAAACGCAGTTTGCAGTCATTATTAAATAAACAATTTACCATTTGCAATATGTACATACATATGTGTAATCTAAATTTGATGTTTCAAAACAATTAATTACGTTGAGCTTCGTTGTACGCGAACCATTATGTGATACTTGTAACGACGCTTGTAATACAACTGGCGCCCTGGACAAAACACGTGCGGTCGGCTAATGTCAAATTACTGAAGCTAATCCATACGCGTGAGCGTCACGTCCGTTCATGTCCTATTTACATAATTATTGTCAAAAGCGGAGTGTCCACCCAGTGCCCCTCCAAAATCACCTATTATTGTTTTAGATCACGCTTCAATTAATATCTAGACATGCCTGAGCGCAATATCTTTGTGTAAGAGCGACGCAACATTCACACATAAACTAGTGATTTATACAATATACTTCACGTCGATACCAAGGAGAACAAGTACCGGAATAATTAATTAAATTCGTAGCGGTTCCAACTCTCAAAGGTTTTCCCATTTATAAATTCTAATCCAACGGAAAACAAACGCCAATTTCAATTATACTGAAACGAAGAAAGGACAGCAAAGACTACTGTTCCATAGAAGTTTCTCTACGAAAAATAATTTAACAGTTTAAGACGTTTGTACTGCATAACGGGTCTTTTTTCTTATAACACGGCAATCTTATAACAAAGTCCTTATCACGATTTTAAAATCGCATCCTATTTCATATACATACATACAATGTACATATGTACATATGTAGATATAATAACATTACTAAACAAAACTTGTTTCAGAATAAATCGAAATTCCATATATGATAGAAAACTTAGTTTGTAGAAAATTTACAGTAATGTTTGCAAATATTTATAGAAAATACTTAAATGACAATTTTCATGATAGTACATACATATATCTATCTACTCGTAGAAGTAGCACATTAAAACTTTTGAATTAAATGCGCTGTCATGCGAGGAGCCAGTTCTCCCTAGCGATTTGCGTAGATATTGAGAGGGTTCGAAAATACACGTTGTTTATACATTGGCAATGATTTGCTGAACATAAACTCAAGTAATGAGCCGTGACACTACTACCTGTGCACGGTATAGCTCGCACACGCGATTTGTTCGCTACGAGGCTAAGTTTTACATTTGGGAAGCCGACACGTTTCTCCCTTTCAGAATACAAAACATTAAGTATACGTAATAGACGCTATCGCGGCTTACCCAAACAAGTACCTACTCGTACATCCTACTATATAACATTGTTTTCGGGTTTCTACCAACAATTCTCATATAACTCATGTTAAGAATTTTCTAGATGCAGTGCAGAACAGTAATACACTCTCATTTAATATTGTATCAGTTGCTTTTTGAAATTCTCAGTGAGAACATTTTATTATCGTGAAACCGTTTTATAACAAAGTTTCCTGAATGTAAAATCGAAGTTCGAGGAAGTCAGATAGCGTACGTACCCCTTTAATTCTCGTGAAGCCGAAGTTACATACGTTACGTAAAAGAGTCCGAACGATGTCAACTCGCAACTTTTTCCGACCGAAACTCTGACATTTGAATTTTTTCCCAAAGTTACAAAAGCGCCCTTAGAAGAAAAATAACGGAGAATAGCTTGACGTAACCATAACTATACATATTGATGTCACTATCGCTTTAAAAGGATATTAGAAACTAAACTTTAATATACGAGCACAAGTAACGTGATATGGTCCTAAATGACGATATCTTACAGTGCGCTGACTGCCAATCTTGAAAAATGCTCGTTGCCAACGTCAAAACAAAATTGGGCAGAATCAACATTTTATACCTACGACGAAATTGTTCAGTATTAAGAATTCTACAATCTCAAGACAACCGCGGCCAAACTTTAGCATTATGAAATTGATTTTTTTGTTCATATCACAAACAATGTCGCACAACTTATTTGCTGCATTGCCTTTAATTTATATCGCATTTTTCCTAAAAAATACTTATTTTAGTTAATACACCAGTAAATGTTGAAAAATCCGAAATGTTGACTCTAATTTCTTTGATGTATATTCGTATCTACATACATATGAACTGGACTGTTAACTCTGCAATTACAGGTATAAACAGAGTACTTCTAAAATGTTCCATAATTTTGAATTCGACTATAATTTAATTACAACATCGAATTTTCCGGCAGGCACTGCGTGTACCTCACGGGCCAGGAAAGCCTGCACAAATAATACAGTAAGCTACATACATATAAGCGTCAATATCGATAACGTGCAATTCACTGAAATGTTTTTGTTCTCATTAGCGACAAATTTGTTTCCGTTTGACGGAGTCTAATATATGGGTAGCTATACGGTATTAGCTTTTATCTAGCTATACGTTTTTGAGCATACTACATGTTGTAGATTGCAATTATTAAGAGACCAATAAAATTATGTGTAAAAGATTTGAATACATAAATACAAATTAGGTTTTATCTACTTATTTATCTATTAACAAACTACATTCAGCGGAACTTCGAATAAATTAATAACTTTTAGGGTTATTTGTAAAATTATTCCAAGTGAAACTCATTCAACCAAATATTTCGAAGTGGGGTTAATTTGTAAACAAACTTTCAAAACGCCGGTAGTTTTGATGTAAGTAAATAATAGGAGTACAAATTTATGGCATTACTTATATAAATTTTTGAGCACCACTTTTCGATGCTGTATCACATACGAGTAGATAGTAACGTTTTAAATAAATTTCTGTAACATAAATGAAAGATTTACGCGCAGTTTCTTTTGTGGTATTCGTAAATTGTCACTGCCTCTATCTATTCAAAACAGTGAGTGTGTTAAGACGACTGACAGAAACATTCAAACAAACTCGAACAGTTTTAATTGAAGCACCCCTCGTAATGGGTACGAATGGGACTCCGTTCTGTTTAAGAGGTTACTACAAAACTATCTCGAGCCTTGTGTTTCCACTAACCAAATTAGATCGAGAGTACACGCTGTGTACTCAATTCATAAAGGAACTTCGGCTACGTTTCAGGTAATGACTGTTAGTCTGTGGCTCTAATTACGGTAGTTACCGCACCGAAAAGAGCAAACTTCAATGCGGTGGGTTTACATTTGAGAGTTTATTAATCAATTTTGGAGCCGCTCTCTAAGGCCCAAAAATCAAAAATACTTCGTCTTCATTTAAAAATATACGCACATAAAATTGTAATGGTAAGCGAAAGTTTATCTTGATTATCAGTCTTGATAATCAGATTATCTTGATTATTTCTAAACATTAGATAATGATTTTTATTAACTAAAGTATTTCGTAACATTTTATAAAATTTAAAAAGGTAAATTATAATAACTTCTTAAATCGATGTACTTTGTTCACCTATGTACTGTTTGAAATATAATACGGTTTCTAATGACACCTTTGAGTATCTTTAAAAAAATTCAAACATTCGTCTATTACATCAGGATATTACACCATTTTATACAAAACCGGTATTAATATTTGATATCAACGCGGCCAATCTGTAAGTTTGTCGTTGTCCTATGTTTTATTACATAAGGAATTATCACAGAAAACAATGGATTAAGACAAAAAGTATGCTGAACAATACAATGTCTACTGATATACGTAACTTAATACTCGTAAAAATGTTTCATTGGAGGTAATTAAGATAAATTCCTTAAGAAGAAGCGGCCGGATTGTCGATAAATCGTTAACAAAATGTTTCGCAAACGCCCCACCTACTCGCAATCTGGCGCTTTGTAACTTTCCCGGTTTAAATAGGCCGTCGATCAATCTCGAGACCATTATCATCTGCCAAGATTTATACAGCTTCAGTAAATATGTGTTTAATGTTAAGTATTACGAAAAAAAATAAGCTGTAATAAATTTTTATTATCAATATACGCTTCGCAATTAACTAAAACCTATCAGTACATAGCCACTATAATAGACATAGATATATAATTGTATGTATATATTTTTTAAATTAAGAAGAAACTTGAGACAATTTTACTGAGAGAAGCTAAAAAAGTGTAGCATGTTCACTATAAGTACAAGGAGGCGCCGAGTTTCATACAACACAAAAAAATATTTCGTTAGTACATATCCACTACAACCTCATTTGGTTTACGCTCGGATCTAAAGTTGGGAATTCCGTTCCCAGATATGCGGCCCCAGTAAAACACGTTGGTGTGAAAACTTTTGAACAACTAATAATTTTGACTCATACTTTTTATAATTACGTACATACCTTCTTGTGTTATAACGCAATGAATTTTCACCTTTATTCGCAAGGTAGCATGGTTTTAAAGAAATAAATTTAGATAATGATAAGTCTTAAAGTATTGCAAAGTAGATGCTAGGCGGCACTGCCGGGGCGCCAAATTGAAGACAAATGGGGATATAATTTTAAAATGATATTACAGAGTGCTAGGATGAAAAGTATATAAAGTAGGTAGAGTTGGAATCCAATGTTCGTTTTCTTTGAAATTGAATTAAAAGTTGCTGATCTTGTTATTGTTTTCTTTGACGTAGCATAGTTGTCTGTTGTCGTGTAAACTTTAAAACCGAGCCTTAAATGTTATGAATCGTCGTATTAAAGTTGTATTTTTTAAAACTTAGCTATCTTTCATCAACACTCATTGACACAAACTATCATAGTAAAAAAAGATTAATGTCTGTATACTTGCCATTTTAGAGAATTGGGCAAAAATTTTGCTTACATTGAATTGAAACCTTTGTCGCATATTGAATTTCTTTTTGGATTTTTGAGTTGTTTTGGTGAGGTACCATTACTAAACTCGGTGCATAGGCAAGAGGATTTTTATGAAAAGAGAGGTATCGTACTTCTCACGAACCGCAAAACCCAATAGAGACCTCATTGTCCGAAGCAATTTCACAAATAGCAAGAGCCCTGAAAGCATAAACACATAATACAGTCTACGCGCTCGGAAGCCTGGGCGAGAATGGGAACTATTCCGGCATTCCGGCGGTTAACACCGGAATGTCTACCAAATTAAGGTGACCAATCAAGATCTACTATATTATACAATATAATGGATATTGAAATTACTTACAAGTTATGCCTGAATGCACTACGTTAATATAAATAAGGAATCACAAAATATCCTAATTCGAAGTCAAATATTATCTAACTTTAAACGTAATACTGAACTCTAATTTAGCTACATTGATTATTTAAGATGTAGAGCTGCTGTAGTTCCATTTTATGGTTTTAAAACGTAAATAATTTTAATGTTTGCGCTTTCCATATCAAAGAAAATACAAAAATCCTCTCCGTACATAGGTTACTATGTAGCCGAGCAACATAATGGACGTTTTTCCGGCGCAGAAAAAGTATGTGTGAAGTGGTCAGATTGCGGCAATCAAAACAAAGTTAAATCGATGAAAGGAAACCAAACACTCGTATGGGAAGGTAAACGGTGGGTGTTCCCGAAGGAAGTCGCGGCCGGGTACACATCACTCGCACACTTCCATTTCGACAATAAATGAGTTAATCAACCCCGAGCGTACTCTATCAAGAAAATCGCGAGCGCGCGATTAATGTAAATGGATTTTTCTTACTTTTAACGTAACGTTTATAACAAAACGAGCTTTCGTGCACAGTACGGGAGAAAATTCAATAAAAGAACTCCGCCGGATAGATCGTTCATTTTTATCACATTTATTTTATCTTTTGAATATTTCTATTCGGCTTTCGAGTCTTCTTCGATATATCAATTTTATTTGTAATCAAAGCAAAATTATAATACGTTCAACATACAAATTAAAGAGATCATAGAGCAACATCAGTAAACTAGGTATTTAAATTTTTGAATTAAATAATATAGTCAAAATGATTTATATTCTGAGTCTTCAGAAAAACCTGAACAGTAATTTAAATGCACCGTTGTTCATAACAAAGAAAACTTAATAACTCACGATGTTTAAGACATAAAGTTATATTAAATAAGCGTATTCACCAGTGCAGTGGAATTCGAATCTTAAAAGTTAATATGAAATTGTAAGAAACTAATTTAGACATGGTATAAGTACTTTTAGTAGACTAGCGTAGCATAAAGCGGTATCAATCATACGCCGAGGAGCAGTGTTCCGCGCCGCCGACACTGGCGACCCGCCATTCATCACACTTCGAACGCTCTAAGTGCTTTAGTGCTAAGACGAACATAATGTTAAAAATATAGTAAGCAGAGTAACATTGTTTCTTGATACAATATAAGCTTGTATTTCATAGCATTTTCCCTGTCTCTAATATTTTCGCTTGTTTTTTTAGAAACACTTCGAAATTAGAATAGCACAGCAGATATTTTCCGCGTTGACGACATTAACGACACAGTAGTGTCACATTTCCAAAAGGTGTTTCTTTAATATTGGCACAATCACAAGAAATTTTAAATTACCTATTTCTACCGTGAAACAATTTTATAAACAAGTGCGTTTTCCTTTAAAGAGCGAAGTTGCCGTAACAGTATAATTCTTACAGTCCTATTAGAGACCGTTGCAGATGTCCATGGGCAAAAGCGCCTCGGTACTTGTAGTCGCTGCCTATTCGTTTGCTATTATTCTTTTCACTTAAAAAAGAAAAGAGAATAACGTGACTGATTCTTTAATATATCAATTTCAAATTTCCTTCAAATTTTTTGAAGGTACCTATTGGTAATATATCGTTGAAAATTACTATACGAACATCACGTCAAATAGCATCCATCATAGCCCAAAAGGGGATTTTCTCGCAGCTGGTAGGGTCATCACCGCTCATAACATACATACATCACACTTTCAAGTACTTTATAATACTCAAATATTATTAAATGTAATCTTAAAATGTAATGCGAAATACATTTGTTATATTTGTGAAAAAAAATATGAAAACTATTTAATCGTTCATTCCAAAAATTCTGATGTTAAAACTAATTTCAGTGCGGTCCTTCAAAACTCACTTTTGGACGTGTTTGCATGACATTCTATCACAACATTGCTATGCGCTGATTTTTCGTATAGTCAGTATCAATCATACGCGCGGGTAGCGTGTTCCGAGCCGCCAGCGCGGACGGTAACCGTACCGCCATACATCAAACTTCGAGCACGCTAAGTGCTCTAGATCTGAGAATACACAAACATCTAAATGTAATAAATGGCAGCGTGGTAGAACACCATATGTGAATTATTCGGTTACTGCTTATACTCCCATAATAATTCCTCAACAGCCGCTGCTGTCATCGATTTTCAGCTGGAACCGAGGGATCCTGACGATCGTGAGCATTTAAATGTATCCACCCAACGGGGATTATAAAAACACATAAGGTTTGTTATTGATAAGAAATTAAAATAGACATAAAAATGTTCCGAAAATAAAACAGTTTTCAGAAAGAACTGTGCCCTGTACCACTGTGTCTATTTATCCATATATCTATGTATAATGGAGACGTATTATTTCTCTAGTTTAGTTCACCATGTACTTTTGAAATATAAAGAATCGGGATCCACTCTTCACAGTCAGTCTATTATGATTTCATGAAAGTTTGTGTACCATGGCTTGTCATGTAACGTGAAATCGAAACACAAAAAACCGTGGTAAAGAAAGATACTGAAAGGTTAGTTATCAGACCGGTCAAACTCATACTGAGTTGTATGTACTAAATTTTAGCAACAGTAAATATTAAAACTAAAATTCTACGTCAGAATATTACCGGAGTTTATAACAATTCCTCGTTTTTGTGTGGAAAATATAATGGGGAGCGGGTTTCATAAACAAAATACTGCTATAGAAAAGCCTTTAAACTGTGCAATATAAATTCATTGCTTAAAACTCGTAACTTTAGTCAGTAACCGGATTTTGAATTTCAAATAATTGTTCCATAAAGATACCAAAGAATCTACTAACAGATGTTTAATGATAAAATTAACGCGACATTAATCTGAATTTAAAAGAAAGCAATACGTGTTAGTAGCTAGGATAGGCCTGAGTCCTAATTGGACTTGACATTATCGATATTATACGATAAGATCTTGTTGATTGCTTGAGAAGTTGTCTGTCGTGATGGAAACGGCCTCATTCGAGATAAAGCGCTAAACTACAAACGTATCAGATTTCCAACGTTCCATTTTATTTTTAATTTTGATCACAATAATACAAAAAAACGATATAGACATATTTCTTCAATACTAAAATATATCAGCGGCACCTAAAACAATGATTTACAGAAAGTTTGTATTTTACATTTATCATCAAATTCGCGTATATGCAACAAAGCTACATACGAGTATCAATGCCAATAAAATATTGATTCATCAGAACAACAAGAGCCACACACTTAAGCGCGGAATTATTGAAATTAATGGGTTTAGGGCGTCGGCACATCAAAATATGTAAACTACGCCACACTACCCGATTGAAGGGGCTAGAACAATTGGAAATATGACGGGAACCTTTATACGAAACCGACAGCGGTCGGCGCGGGGCAACGAGGGCGCGCCATATTAGGCTCGTATTCATCCAAGCCGGCACAGAAACACGTCTTTATCAAGCCGTTATTAAATTCGGTAGCTATATACTGAAATGAAACCGAGTCTTTTCTAGATACCTACGAAAATATATGAACACACATTATTTCAAACCGTTGACGTAGGTAGGTATTTAACCTCCTTCATCCACAAGTCTAGCTAGCTACAAGGTTGACATCGTGTCAAAACAATATATGTCTGTTATGCTCGAAACTCTTTACATAAATGTGCATCGAAAGAGTAACGATGCGCAATGGATCGTGAGGAAATGAATATTAATCTACTATCGATTTATAAGAGCGTTGTGGCGTCCGTGTAATATATCACCGATATTATATAATAACAGGGTTTGAGACTTGTGAAGAACGATAGAGCTCATGGTGTATATACACGCGTCGTGAGTTACATAAAATGTAAACGACCATCACTATTTAAAATGAAAAAAAGATTTATGTAACATAACTATGCATACCTTCTACAGATTAAAATTATATAGGATAACAAAAATATAATAGGTATGTTTAATACAAATCTTTACAATTAAATTACAGTTTCTAAAAGATAACAAGATCTCCTGGGTGTAATAAGGGCATGGCCTAATTTAGGTTAGGCGGGAAGCAAGTCATGAAATTGCCGTTAGCGATTCAAGTATTGTTACCCGTTACCTTGTACTAAGGTCTCAAGTCATGATGACTTTTCGAAGAATTTTCAAACAATTAAAATAATTGGTTTTACCGCAAGTTTACAGTATATTAAAGTTTGTTTGTACTTTGAGTATGAATGTATATTGCGAAGAGAAAATAAAGGTGTATTTCACGTGTTACTTGTAAATATATATAACGAAATTAATTACATTTGCTTCCAAAATCGAACGTGAAATATCTTAATACAAGTATGCACCCGTATGACATAGTAAAGGATATTATAGTATCTACATTGCAGATAACTCTAAGGATAGTACTTTTGTGCTGACGCTTTTCTGGACTGTTATAACTAACGATGTCCGTTCTTGAAAACGCACATATCTTTGTAAAGTCAGAGGTGGGTGCCAAAATTCGAATTCAAACCAAGCTACGATTACAGTATCAAAATAAATATACCGCATTGCGATCATTAAACCAAACAGGTGACGCATAATGGGAATACGCATCAAGCCATTATCGTAGTAATGAGTTCAAGGAATAAAATTTACTAATGAGCGGACAAGATAAACATTTCTCCGTTCCTGCAACAAAATTTGAAATATTTAAAAGTAGAACAGTTTCATTTTACGTTCTTGTTGCTGAGACGAGAGAACCCAACCACAAATATTGATAAAGATATTCAATTATAAAACTAAACTAAACTGAATGCAAATAATGAATTTTGTGTTTTGTTTTACATGTACTTAGAAACGAAACTCATTTGTTTTATGAATTCAGAGCACCCACAACTTACGGAGGTACTACAGTGAGTCGTAAGAATTGTGGAAGATGATAAAACGATAAAATCCTACTCGTATATTTGATTACTGCAACATACATATAGACGCTACGATTATGTTAAATTTACGTGAAATATGAAATACGTCTGTACATATGTATATGTAGTATAATTACATCCTTGAATGAACGCCAGATTACGTATTTATAACAGGAAATTACATTTCGCTGTAACAAAGAAGTTTACAATCAGCAGATAATATCTTTGTTTGGTCAATTCTTTGATGTGAACCTCATATATTTTATATCAACGGTGAACGCGTCGTAGAACGCTCATCCTCAGCGTTGGAAAAATAGTCGAGTAATTAACATGGGATACAAAATTTATGTTGCTATTTTGTTGTTTTTACTGAGAATAGGACTATACCAAACAGCCGAAAACTTCGTAAGTACTATTTAACTTCGCAGCAGTTACCTTATCTTCAGCAAACTTTCTATCTTTTGTTATGTATCTTGTAACTTGGCGCTTCTAAGGAATCATATTACGACATTAACAAGTGAAGTCGAATCAAAAGTTAGCTTGAGATCAAACACAAGGCATTGCTTATCAAATGAAATATTTGCCGGAAGCGATACAAGAATGCAATAGCTTGACGAGCGAGTTTCTATAAAAAAGATACATAAATTATTAAGTAGATACGACCCACCCATGATACAATTTGTTAAGTCAGTATTGCAAGGACAGGAATATCTAGTGAAATGAAATGGCAAATACGTATTGGATGATATATGAAGCAATTTAATCAAGGTACAATAAAACCACTTAAGTCCTTGGTTTATAAAGAAACAGTGGCCAAAAAAAAGGTCCATTATTTTTTATGTATAATTCTAGGGTCCATATAAGTGGAACTGTTCCAAATATGAAACCTGCAATGGACCGAAAAAGGGTGAGTGCGGCACAGTACGCGTTGAAAATACTCACAACATGTCTGACCTTATTTATATATTGAAAATTGCACAGGATTGCCCAGTGACCAAGGTGACTATAATTGAATTTGGTTTTTCTTGATTAGTATTCGATTTAGCAGTATTATATAATAATATTATTAAATCAAGTGGTGTAACAGATATATTTTTGAAGGATAAAAAGAGAAGATTATAATTGTTAATATTATACTGGGAATATTTCTATTGTACCGTGTAGCGAATATTTAATGATTTACAGGCTAAAGTTACTATTAGTACATTGCAAAATAATGGAAAAGTGGCTAGTATTTTGTGGAATTACCGCTTGGATAACCCCTGCCAACATTTTGTATTGGGACCGATACTAGTAAATTCATTGAAATTGAACAACAGATGTAAGATAAGCAAAGTAAGACAAAGACATATTATTGGCATTAAGCAAACAAAAACAAAATTTAATATTCTAATCTTATTTTTCTCTTTACAGGGACAATATGAAGTACATTTAAACATGACTGAAGCGTCGAGAAAATTTCTGGGTTCCAATTTTTACTATGGCAACTATTTGTTTAAAATAACAGCATTCAACAACAAGAACAATTTCTTCTGCCACCTTGCAACAATTGTCATAAGCAAAATTTAAAAATAGCTGTTATTTTTGTTGACAAATCACAAATTAATTACACTTATTTCATATAAAAAAAATTTATAATTTCTACGATTCATTGTTCTATCAACAATTAAATTGCACCTAGGAATATTAAAATAAACTAACCATAGAAAATTGAGGTGTTTTTTTCGCAGCGGTGTCCTAGTCCTGCTAGCCGAGTAGTCCAATACCAATGCTACAATGAAACAATAAATTAAAATACACAAAATATCCGTTTACTTAACTCATTTCCCAAGTGTAGCGGAGAGTTTTCGAGTTAATAACCGGATAATGTGACCGTTGAGGTGGACGCATAATATAACTAATTTCCGTGTCACGATTTAAACTCGTTATAAATGGTCGCTAGGGAGGGTACGGAGATGTCACGATTACCACAAAAAGAGGAAAAAGGGACGCATTACACGCTTCGAAATTTTACGCTAACGGCAGACGAGGAATGCGAAAAGCAAAATACTTTTTTTTACTGCTTGCTCTGTATGACATTAATAAAATTTTAACATAATTAAAAATGAAAATTTTAAATTCTCATTAATGAAGGACAAGAACATTTTCCAAAAACATCGTGATGTTTAGAATTATTTGAGATGGTGTTAATTACTTACAGTTATTTTGATTGTAAAATTATTAAGTAAATTTAATCTTTTTTACTTTTGTATTAGAATTCAATAAACACTTACATCTAGGCAATAAGCCATATATACCTCCTACCTACATACATATATGTATATAATGTAAAACATCATGTGGTAATTTTCTTTGCAACACCTCCACGATTACTCATGATTTATGTTAATGGTTGGGTAAAGCTGAGGAAATTTCCATATCTGTTTTTCCTTCCAACTTCATATCATGGGAAAATATTTCGTTATATTGCGAAGGGAACTGAAATTAGTTTTTGTAACATCGCGCCTATATGCAACAATTAATGTCGAAGGAAAAGTACATTATCGTAAGAAATTGTCGTAGGTACTCGCCTTAACTATTACTTTTCGCCCGTTTCAACTCAATCTGATTTCAAAATATCTAAATACGCAACAGTAGATAAATAGCAATATTTTTTTAAAGCTTATTGCTAGACCGGAATTCCCGATAATCAAAGTGGCATATAACGTGTTCTAACTCTTGTTTCACTGTGATTAGTAGAGATACAAGTTAATGGCCAACGCGTGTGGCAGCAGATTCAAAACGCTCATCAAAATTGACCACTAGTGCTCATGCATTAAAATTGCGCCGGAACCAGGTGTTACTAAGTTCAGTTACAGATTTAATGTGCTGTACATTATATAAAAATAGACACTTAATGTATTACTTTTAAATAATTCACGTTCAAATATCAGCTACATAAAATACAAGCTCCAGTTTCGTTAAAACCACCATACTTATAGTAAAGGATATAATATACTTTTTTAACATGAACGCCCACAACATGTAGTACCTATAATACTTAATGATGATATTTCCACGGTAAACATAGATAAAAATAAATATTTCCGCATTAAAATAATACACATGATGAGCATAATATGGAAATTGGTAAAAGAGGCTATAGATTAATTGTTTATAATAATGTTTTAAATATTTTCATGTTAATATTTACACTAATAAAAAAAACTTTGTATGAAAAAAGCACAGCAATCAGTTCGGTCAAAAAATGAATTGAAATATAACTACGACAGTTTTTCGTGGAAATTAATATGGTGTTAGATGGATGTTAGAAATATAGTGGATGAGACAAGTATTCAGGTACGTGCGGTACGAAAAAAATTCAATCTAGCCTAAAATAACTTGATGATGCATAGGGTGTCGAAATATAATTTATGCAGCAATTTAGTCCCATTTTGTGAAGCATATTAATGTAATGTAAATTTTAGGTCAAATAACGAAGTAGGTACTAAAAGATATGAAAGGAATTTTCGCACTGGAATCTGATATTATGTGTAGTAAGACGGAATAAATCATATGCTAATAATACATACAATAAAAATGTTTTTGCATGACTTTTGCCAGAGCTATGAACTAGAAACCTTCGATTGGCATTGTGTAAAGTTCACACGTAATGTCCTTAGCATATTCATAGCAGCTAGCAATCTCCACACAGTAGGATTGAGCATATATTATTTTCATAAATAACAAATCCAAAAAGCTTTTACATTTATAAACTGAAGTACTTATAAACTTTGTAATAGTCTGAAACTGATGCAGAGGGGTGCACTCGAAGACATTACATCCGTTTTAGTGGAACAAGTCACTGCGGACTGTGAATAAATTAAGAGCGCACACTAGCTTAATATATTTTTAATGGACGCCACTACTTCCACGACAGATTAGTTTTAGTAAAATACACATATGGAAATAGTAGGGTTGTTATCATATTCAAACATCCGTGCAACATCGACATATAAAACAATGTGTTACCATAACAATAATTTTACATTTATTTAGCAATGTAATCAATTTGTATTTCTGAAAGTGCGGGTTGAGTATGTATCTTTACGAACAAGTAATTTCTAAAAATAAGATTGACGGCTTCGTATACGATTGTCCCTTTACTGGAGGAGAATTAGAATTTAACTACAACCGAAAACAGGGTCTCAAAACTAGACTTACGAAATAACAACAATATATTTGTTTTAACAGAAATAACCGTGGACAACCCTATATTAAATCCGGCTTGTAATGGCGCTCAGTGCCACCTGAGCTGGTGGCAGCGGCCGCGCTAATTTCGCCAAGCGCAATATAAATTACCGCTTCCAAACAATGACGCTAGCACCACCCAGATTACAATCTCATGCTAATGTACCCGCTAAAAGGATTTCATCCATTACTCGAATCATTCCGAAGCCTGTCTTGACGACAGCGACGAAAGCTCTGGTATTTTAGTTTGTTTTACCGTATACGTGAAGCGAGACGAAAAGTGTGCCTAAAAATCTTTTAAAACATTTTATTTAGCATGAGCATTTTCGTACAATTTGGATTTTCGACATTGCAAAATTGCTCTTAGTTCCCTTAGTTCAGCACGTGACTGTCCGTGGCCGTTGATCGTGCATGAACAATCCACAGAATCGACGTAATCGGATCGCCTTTTTTCTAAAAACAATGTCATACGTTTCTGTAATGCCGACCTAACCCTGATTAGGTATTATATGTATATGTTTAGCAGTAATCTCCTACAATTATTTATTTTTGTAAAATTCTTAACTGGTTAGTTAGGTGGTACTATTTAGTAGGTACATACATGGATTTCTTAAATTAAATACAAAAGTATAAAATGTTCCTTGCAATTTATCGCTTGCCGCTCAGGTCCCTTTAGTAACGCAAACCGTTTATTCGTTATAATCCTGGTTGAATTTTCCGATTATCTGATAATGTTTAGAGGTTTTGTTTAAGGATATAGCGTGCTATCTCCTGGCTCGATCCATAGGCCGTGTGTATATTGTGACACGTCGCAGTTATTGAGACTTATTATCATTTATCTGTAAATTGATGATCAGGTCATAATTTCACATTTAGACAAGATCTTAGCTATATTGTCACAGTAACCGTCTTAGTCAGGTTTACCGCCTTCAGAGACCAGCCATTGCTTCCACAACCTTCCACCATCTTAAGAACGGACATTGTGTTCACAACAGGTTTGATTTTGTACTAGCCCATAGCTGATGGTGACCCCTATCAACAAGCCAGTCCGTAACCCTGTTTATGAATCTTGTATATAGAAAAGTGGAATATACATTCCTGTACAGTGTATGTATGTATATTACTGTAAATAAACGCTCGCTTCGATCTCTAAAATTACAACAGAGCATATTATGCGATAAGCTTTAAATTTCATTTGTTCTTTGCTTCCTAAACAAATTATCTAATCATTGTTATTGCACGTTCTATTGAACGCGGTATCAATATTTTTTAAGACAAAGATATTTAAAAAAAAACCTTTAAACTCTCTAGTTAGACTTATGTCGAGTCAGGCAGTTAATTACTTTCCACAGACAGTGAGTTGCGAAAGTCAAGTCATTATAGCAAAATGATTCAGCAATTTTTTTACCAAGTCAAGTTTAAACTTAGCGCCATAATTAGACACCATAAATTAATAAAATTGTAATCAAAATATCTATATGTCCATGTTAAAACGAGAAATCAATCTTATTAAAAGGAAGCACAGAAATTAAGCTTTAATGTAAGTCAAGGAGAGATGGCTTTAAAGGATCATGATTAACATAAAACAGTTACTAAAATACTATTTTGTATACACTATAATTGACAAGAAATAACTAGTTCATAACGTTACTCCAAATAAATATGTATAATATTAAATATATACAAGAGTCCATAATTATTTCTTTTTCATAATAAGAACATTAGACGTAACGATCATTCTTGTCTGACTTACTTCGGTGGTCTTATTTCGTAATGGAATCTTATCTTACAATCTATCTTAGTCCCCACGGACGAACTAACGCCTTACAAGTTAATTATACGGCGGAGGTGAGTAATTAAATAGTGTTTTTGTCCCTATTCTGGTAAAATAGCGCTGAATAATAATAATAATATCTCACAAGAAATGTGCACAACACTACAACAACTCTACATTCATACTTTCCATATTGTTCATTTTACAAACTGGTTCTACCTATAAGGAGAGCGTTAATTTAACTTTTACTAACAAGAAGTTAATTATCCGGCTTAACGTTGAATTTCGTGAATGGTAAGTATTTCAACACGAAAGCATATCATTAATATTTGTTTTTGAAATTCTGCACTGTAATAGCGAGCAATTCTTTGTAGGTATAAAAACTCTTTAGCATGGCTCCAACGATTTTAATGAACTTTATACAATAGGGTTTTACAACGACGAAAAATCAAGCAAACTGGGTCTCATCTCTGGCAAGCTGGATTTCTTTGGCATTTTCTCTTTTTGTATACCTATAGTTTTTGCAGAAGTCATGACATACCACCAGATGACGTGAACCAACTACGACGTACCTAGATAATAATTTTAATATACCTAGATATTATAAGTATATTGATCTTTATCAATTAGGAAAGACTACAAGTTTAAATACCTTCTGATACCTATGTATATATTTTAATAACAAATAGAAGAGACTGTGCTGCAATAAAAAATAATAATATTTATTACATAATATTCCGTAGCACGTAATCTTAAATAGAATAAATTGTTTAGGGAATAAGCTTTCTAGTAAATTCATTGGAAACAAAAGGTTTTTCCCCAGATACAAAATATATGTATTTACGAATATCTCCGTCGCGAGTTCAAGTAAGACAGTAAAAGGTAAATCACAGTAAAATACCCGTCAAAATCTCTCCATAAACTCGGTATTACTTATAGATTTATCGAATTAAGCTGAATCACAATGAGAATTTCATTAAAGCCTTAAAATGGCTGAATCCAAATTCTTATCTCTCATTACAATTTTTTTTCTAAATTCCTAATCGGTTTTTTGGTCCAACCAATAACTCAAAAATCAAAGATCCTAAATAAAGCCGTTCTTAAATGTTATTGAATTCTAGATACGTATTCCTCGTTTAAATATACGCGTAGCACACTTATTAAATACAATGAAGGAAAAATGTATAATTATTTAACATACGATATTTGAACAAATGAATATTTGCGTCATGTTTAATAATGAACAATTTAAACGGTTTCATTTGCTAATATTTATTGACGTATAAACACTGGGTGGAGCGAACAAATGACATTGAAAGTTTCGAAGAGACCCACGAATAATGTTCAAAGTTTCGTTGTTTAAGCAAAGACTTTTCTTAAGGAAATTGCTCAACCCGGATGCATAAGTACTACCTGTTCGCCAATTATTTAGGTAAATACTTCGACCGTGATTTTATTATATACACAAATGTAGACACAAAATGTATTACACGCTTTATAACCTAGAATGAGATATCAGAAAGGACAGTAACAAAATTGTGAATAATCTATGTAGAGCTCCAAAAGTTTCTGAAAAATCTTCTATCTCAAGGTGAATTTCGCGCCGTCGCTAAATCTATAGATATCTCTAGGTAGGTACTAGGCAGGAGAACGCACATTCATAGTCACAGGACATAAATATATTGAATTTGTGGTCAGAAATAAGTCTAGGCTTAACGAACATATTATATAGTGGGTATCGTAAAACACTACATACTAATTTCACACTTAAATACTTCACATTGCTTATTTTTTTATATACGAAGTGTATTTATCTTTTTGACAAATACTCCTATCAGTGTTAATTCATTCGAAACCATTAGCTTCATTATGGAAACAATAACTTGGAAATAGGTACGCATTTTACATTTGGCATGACCCGGCTTAAAATGCGAGCTGCGTTAAATTCAATTCGAATGGAATCGAAATGTTACAGGCGTATCGTTGAAACGCATAGTAGTGAAGTTGAATCGACATCAGACTACTACAGTGCCTGTTTACTCGATGGGAATAAAATGCGGGCATGCCACCGATCGCAGTCTGCTCGCTTCAGTCGATACAAATTTCATGCGAAATGCTCGAAACGAATTTCATGTGAATATGCATGTACGTATACAATAAGCGATTGGAACGAAAGCAGGCTATTTAAATGCGTGACCCGTCATTAGGCAAGCGGTCGAAGAGGTCCCGGGCCACCCGAGTACCTATTTAATGGGTTCGCATAATCGACCTGTTAACGTTTCATCGTACTACCTAACCCCCGGCATATTTGCCTTAGAATATTTTTAGCACCGCCTTGATTCGTTTTACATATCGAGCCCATAACTCGACCTTCTTAAACGGCGAGTCTGTTTCCGTGCTAGGAACGTTAAGCGAATATTGCTGAGTCGCCGCGATATGGCGAGGAAGACGGACGTCGCAGCTTTTAAACGGTCGTAGCCCGGAATGCTGTCGTAAAAACTTTGAAATCCGCAATCAAATTGTAATTAAAGTGTAACTTCGATAACATTCTACGACGAAAGACATTCATGTTACTGATAAAGTTATAAAATCGTGGCGATAATTAATAAAGCGAGTATACCGGTACTTAATAACACCACATAGTTATACTTACCTTAACACCATACGTGCAGGCTACGGTGATGTTTATCGACTTACCTGCAAAAACAAACATACTTGTCAAACATCAAAGCCTATGGTCTAGTATGAAAAGTAATAGGTAGTACATTTTAAAATGAGTTTCAGTTCCCAGTGATATTTCATTAATACTGCAGTTAAGTTTAAGCCGGTACGTACTGGAAGTGTCTGACCAAGATAATCCAACGTAGGATTAGGAGCAACGAGAAAAGAAAATCGCAAGCAGTATTTTGTTCTATAAATACTGCTTGTAACTAAATTCTAAAATTAAACTGTTTTTTTACTACCCTGACATATTATCTTGTATAATAGTATGCTAAAAGGTGGTAGAACCGTCTGTGGTTCGACTCCGGCGGCACCACCGCCACACCTATTTCTACCTTATAACAGCAGTGTTAAGCGCTGCTATGTTCTGGTTTGAAGGGTGTGG
>DWQT01000706.1:0-20436 GCA_018244895.1 Myscelus amystis hages | reverse complement strand
AAACGGTAGATGGCGCTAACAGAAGCCTGTATCTGTACGTAACTAAATTTTAACTTATTTCTTAATGAGTCAGTGTTTCATTAAGCATGCAATATGTCTAGCTAGATTATTTTAAGGCAGAATATACTGTACATACAGATAACGAACGTTACCTATTTTTATACCAGTCATCAATTTTGTCCAACCTTCAAGCACTAATAGACCGCGACAACAAAATTGATTTAAAAACTTTTCTACAAGCTTAAACCTTTTCATTGAAAGATAAGACTCATTAACAGAAATATGACACGAAGAACGAAAGATAAAATTGGTGAAATGAGTAAAAGATAAAATATAAGATAAGAGAACAGTAAAAGATTGTTTTCACACAATCGACATCCAAAGCTCGTAACACTAGCCCATTACTCCGGCGCCGTCTGTAATCCGGTGTCGTTTTATTTTCGCAAATCAGTTGCGGTCGGGCTTAGATTGTGCGCACGGTAGCAGACAAACGGACAGGGATACTTAGACCTAATAAATATATACATATTTATAACGATACAGATACCTTTTACAGAATGTGATTGAATTAGAGATAAATGAAATTCAGTAAAAGATGCCTATACATAGTTTTATGTGCCTATTTCTTAATATAAATATTTACATTCTTGCTTTTTGCTTTATACATGAAATGCAATGGCATTACCGATGTAAGATTTGCTTGCAACGCGTTTTATGCCCCAATACTGGGCTGGAGTAGCCCAAAAAATTGAGATGTAAAGTTTTTTCCATCACGCTGATACAATGTGGTTTAGATAATAAAATGAAATATTTGAATACTTTTAAGCATTATAGACACTTCTATATATACTTCTAAGCAATATAGTCTTCCCTTGAAGTAAGATTTGGAGCCTGTAATTCAGGAAAAATTGTAAACCGTACCTATATTAAATAAATTATATAATTACTTCGATAAATCACTCAGTCTCAAGTTCATAATATTCCAATTGATCTTAGAGTCATTAAATAGATAATCACTTCACACTGATTTAAAATATCAATCGAATAATAATTATAGTCTAAGAGATAAAATATAAATAACTGTGGGTAGGTGTAAAAGCTTTTTGCTACTCCCATACATCTGATGGGCGTTCGGTTAAGTTTGAATATTTATAATTAGAATACGCCGTTCCATTTTTAAAAGGTTTCGAATATACTAATTTGGTCGATGGGTTCCGTACAACACTATTCAAGAAATGTTTTTTTCAAAGTTGTCAAATTTTTGCAGTAAATAATTATAATTTGTAATTAAATGTCAAAACAGATATGTTAAAATTGTTTTTTTTTTTTTTTGCTAAAATGCGTGTCAGAACTTGCTTTTACCGTTTTGTTTGTTAAATACATTACTTATTATTTGTCTCCTGACATAAAGACGATTGCAATGAAGATGTACATGGCATCCATAGGTGCGTTTCAGTGTAAACATATGTATATTCTGATAATTTATTTAATTTGGTTGGGAGTTTTCTTTCTCGTGTATGTTCCTTTTAAATAAAAACCATAATATTCTTTTAGACAAACTGTTATTCTTACCTATCAATTAGTCAGCACAAACAAATTTAAACTTTACGTCTCCCAGATAAAGCTGAATTCACTTCGGAATATTCCATACCTCTTTTACATTTTCATGTTCCTCAACATGGTTCGAATTTCAAAAATTATACTCATTCATATAAGTAATAATTAAGCAATCAGCGAAATTTCGTCAAACCAATGATACAGTTATTCACGACATGAAAATATGGCGGCTCTTCTCTCGACAAATTACAAAATTGTGAACAAAATAACAGAACACTTGTACATAGATAAATTGAAACTTATGCGCTCAATAATAAGAACTCGATCGGGTTATAAATTATGTTGGCAGCTCTGCATTCGCAAACAAGATAATTGTTCGTATTTCGAACAGTCAAATATTTAAATTTGAAACGGAACTTTCCCTCGGATGCGTTCCGTGTATTACTTAAATATTTTTTTATCCTCTTTTTATTTATTTTTCTTTTCAACAAACAAGGTTTGTGAAGCACGCACTCCATCACTGCAGCATTTAATTTCGAAATCGTTTTAAATTTTGGCAGTGCGTAATACTCGTTTTTTGTATTATCTTATTTTTAGCGTTTTAGGTGTTATAGTAAATGTTGTATTTTGACTTTGAACGAATGTTTTTTAGAAATAGAACAGATAAGCACTTACTATTCAATAACATCATCATTAAGATCTTCTAACGTCAAGATTATTGATAAAAGTTATGTTACATTTATGTTAGAATTCTGCTTTTTTAAATATATATAAATCTATATACTTCAACACAACTTTTACCACTATGTATTGTGTGGTAGATAGGTACTACACACAGATCTGTCAAGAGGTACGAGTAGGTATTGATATAAAACCAAAATCACGACGTCAATATCAATAATTTCGTATAAACGTACAATTATCGGGACCTCCAGATGCTCCCAGCTCGTGACCTGTCAATTGCCGATCTACATGCAAATAAATAATTCGAACGCACCTACATGTAGCGTTCGCAAATTAATTGTTTTTACCCTTATATCTTTTATCTATTTTTTAACATACACACGTAACCATAACGCCAGGTCCCTAACGAGATAGGCAGAAACAACTGAGCGCCAAATATCTCTTTCCTTACAAACCTGTCGTGTTTCATCCACATCTATCACTCGTTTCGGAGATTCTTGACTCCACATGAGCAAGTGTCTCACCTAACTTTAACTTTTTTTAATTATAAGTTACCTATCTATGTAACAAATAAAACTATAAAGTTAAAATTATGTTTGTTTTCTGAATTTAAGGTGTTAGAATTATTTTTTAAGATATAGTATATGGAACAACTAAGGCTTTGTTATTACCTTTATATGTAGTGTGGCTAGTATTTTGGCTTAGCTTCTTGCCCCAGTGATCTTCAAATGTGGTTGATCCAGGCACCTTGAACCATATTATGCGGATGCTTCTTCTAAGTATCTCTAGTCCTTTATATTGGTTGCAGTATATTGTCAATATGAAACTTTTCTCGCGTGTATTTATGAAAAGAGCGATAAATATAGATACTCTTGAGATATGCAAGGATAAAAAGTAAAAATAACAACAACAATAATATGATAGTATAAATATTCGTTTAAAATAGTTACGCTGCCAACCCTACCCAGTGGGACGGTCTTGTACCAAAACGGAATTTGTTTATTTAACTTGTAATCTACGATTTCATCTCGTTTCCATACCGTTATGGTTGCACGGAATCACGAATTCTATTAATTTTTAAACACTTGATTTATATGTAACGCTACACTTCCATGTTTTTTTTTATGCGTATGTAAAACAGTACAAGGCGATTGATTTCGATGATAGCTGTTGTGTTTTTAAACAGAATAATGGCATTTAAAATTCACTATTTATATTATATTGTTTATCTGTGGTCATTTTTTTTATTTAAATTGAATAACGAACGTACTGGCAGTAATCATAAGTTACTATGGAGAATTATTGGTTTGTGTGGTATGCGGGTCAAAATAAGTTTTGAATATTACCCTATATCATTCTCCAGCCCTTGAACTATCTCCAAACAAAAATCACAGCGATCCGTTTTTCTGTTTGAACGTGAAACAATGACAAACTAACGGACAAAGACGCATTTATAGTAGGTATTAGAATGGCTTAAACGTGTATTATTGTACTTATGTACATAATCACACATTTCTATAAGACACGCCTCGGTTACCTAGATAAGGCTTAGCTTCGACAAATATCGTCCTCAAACTTACGATTTTTATACTGAAAACGTGACTTCAGTATTTGTTTTATGTAAATTAGCGTATGTAGCCGCTCGGGCGCAGATACGATTTTTTATTTCGCTATAGAAAATCTTATAGACCATATCATAATATACGCGCGACTTTGAACCTTAAGACCTTTCTCTAAGCGCCCTTTTGCTAAATCGGCATATATTTTTGAGATAGTTCTCACTAGACCTGTATTGTTACGGGCTGTCTTAAGTGCGACTGTGATCAGTTTTGTGTGATTTAATGTGATTTAAGATTCATTTTAACACGACAGATGCAAGAGGTTTTTTTATAACACGAAAACAATAATGTTGTATTTTTACCATAGATTACCACAGGGTTTTACAATTATTATCTTGGCAATAATTCAACATGTATGACGACACTCGATGGTAATGCTATGTCATTTTTCTATTTAAACTACGTATCAGTTTTAAATCTTTCCCCTTGACCCTGTTGATTTGTATCTAAAATTACAGATATTTTTTACATAAGGGACGATGCAAAGTATAGATTTAAATGTAAAATTCAGACATTAACAAACACTGGAATTGTGATTTGGGTGAGAAACATTAAATAACATATCACAAATGTTAAAAACCTGACGTGTTTCTTCTACATTCATCACTGTTTTCAAAAACACGCCAATTTTGCAATTTCTTGAAGAGGTAAAGATAACAGCTCCATACAGTTCCGCGAGGAGCATGTAGAATGCTAAACGCTACGCAGGAGTAGACAATACGCAACTGTCTTACAAAATACGACTGTGATTGTTAAGCGAAAAATACTCAGCGCAATGCCTATAAAATGTTCGTTCGGCCATTTTAATTTGTACCTGTTTGTATGTGCAAATTCAATTCGTATTCTCTTATGAGTTTATAATTTTTTATGCACCCGGTTATTATGGCAGGGCTTTATTATAGATGCGCTTGCGTATTGCTTTGAAATACTACGAGGGTACTATTGGGGTATTGTGGGTATTTTACGGTTTCAGTGAGTCCAACATAAGCTTTGAATATAAGAAGGCCGGAGAAAAACGAAAAAGCATTCCGGAATGGTATAACCCTATTCCCTTCCTTACTGTTTAACTAGCTTTTGCCCGCGACTTCGCGCGCATTAAATTATTATTTACAACATCACATTAGAAATCTCAAAAATAACAGTATTTCTCTACTATATAAAGGGTATTATTATACATACAAACTTTACTCTTAAATCAATATCTATTAAAAACAACCGCATCAAAATACGTTGCGTAATTTTAAAGATGCGGAAGCGACTTTGTTTTATACCATGTTGTTTAATACTCACAGCTTACCTACATATATAACATGTAGTTACAATATAGGTTTTAACATGTTTTCTTTTTTGGACGTGTTAGTAAATACTATTAAATAATGCCATTGTTATATATTTTTTTATTACAATCTATTTACTAATACAGTTTATTTATGTTACAGAAATTAAATAAAATCGCCTACACTTAATACTTAGTATGGGTTATTGTAATAAAAAACAAAGTAACATGTTACGTTACGAGTTTTTCATAAGAATATCACCATTTTTAATAGTAACATGAGCTAAGAGCAGAATCGTTTGTTGTTCTGACGTATTATCATGATTGATGATGGCACATTAATTACATCATGTACACATTGAAGACACGTAAAACACTACATGATTACAATAAAATTTGCATTTATATTTGTATGTTACGAATACATACTCGTACTAGAATTTGTTCACGGCAATGCCCTCACGAAAGCTAGAATTCCATACACGTAGAATCGAAAACTTCGCAAACCGTTTTTCATTTTAACTAGACAAGTTGGGGAAAATAGTTGGAACATATTTCTTTATTGTTAAGCGAATAATTAAGTAGCAGTTATGAAAACTTCTTAGAAGGCACTTGCTTTGATTATCGAAATTAGAAATACATTTGCAACCGCTTTTAACTCTAAGTTATGACAAATGTCGGTCGGTTATCGGTGCCTACGAATTCTATTTTCAAATTTCATGGTTCTAATTCCATTAGTTTAGGCATATAGGATGATATAATAGGATGATGGATCAGTGGAACAAACACTTTTTATATTTATATACATAGATTTAAATGATAGTAGAACTGCATAATGCTTATATTAATAATAATGTGATAGTATCATGGAAGCTCCTCATACAATGCCGTCTGATTTCACACAAGGTCCTAGCCATTACCATGGTGACTAGACAACAGACATGCATACTATAAATATATGTAAATAAATGTATAGATAATAGATCTGGACACAGAATGAAATACTTATGCTGATGTCTTGTCTTGGTTGAGAATACAACTCGCAAAATAACCTAAATCATATTTTTCCTTTACTGGCCGTAAACAAAACAAAACAAATTTCACAACAAAAAAAAACAATGATTTAATCAACCGAAGGGCACGCCTACGTTACTCATTAGTGACTAATCAGAGCAGGCCTTGAGTGGAGCCTTTTGTACCGTACGCATTGGAAAGTAATTACTGGAGCCCACTCTTGACGGGTTGACACCCACGTGTGGAGGCTTTAAGATGTTAAGCACCTTTGAGTACTCTTTATATTGTTCGGGCGGGTATTCTGTTTTCGAAGACGAAAGGCTTTCGAAGCGATAATTTCGTTCGCTTTCTCATTGAATAAAGTGTGCTAAGATAGGATAAGATTGCGATTAATATATATTTAAATAGTTTCGTTCAGATTTAAAATTTTTTAATTCAGCCGCGTTTCTTTATATTTAATTCTACGCTGAAAATTAATTTTAATTTAAATGACATTTGACGAAACTGTTTTAAAAACAGTGTTTCGGAGTTTTGATCTATTTCGAAAGGTTCGATTCGAATTTAATTTTCCGCTTTGAAAAAACAAGTCACATTTTTAAAAATCTGCTTTTAAATTCTGATCGTGTACTTACTAGACCATCGAGACAAGCGTTCTTGCTCAGACGAATGTATCCGCACGTGGTCTATTATTGGATTAAACTGTTTCTACATTACCAATACAGTTAGCGAATCTTAATATCACCCTTATTACAAAGACATTAGACTGAAATTTAATGGAGCGGTTCCATATTTGACTATGTATTAAAGTCTGATACGTACAATAGGAATAATTAATCTTGCTTCAACTGAACGAAGGTCGATCTTTAGTCATTTTTAATTGGTACAACTTTGGTGCTCGCTTTATTGTGCGTTGATTTAGTTAAGTTCGTTGATGACGTCATCAAATATTTGTTAATCCGATATGTTCTCGAATATTCGATATTAAGGTCTTAAGACATTTTGTATGGGGGTATGAGAACGTCGGAAGGCAATATGGTGGTCAGAACGCACAGGATTAGAATGAGTAGTGCTGATTACGAGAGGCCCATATTTCTTTGCTGGTGGATGGTAAGCAACACCCCAAAAGCACGTCATAATCTTACAACAAATGTTTCAGAGCGGACTGCTACTTTCATTCTTCTGGCTAAATACCTTATTTCTATACGACCATCTTAACATGTCTTTATCCTACTCGTACATCGTTTACAACAAATGAATCTTGTTACGTTTAAGGTAAAAAGAAGCCTCTTCTTTAGTAAATTTTATAACGAAGTCCTATTCCAAATTATAATCTATCTGTATGTTGAGTTTCATGAAAATCGGTTCAGCCGTTTCAGCGTGAAGGAGTAACAAACATACATACTCCCATAAACTTTCGTATTTGTGACAGAAAGGGTATTGAAGTGTTGGATTTACATATATATCAAGGAGGTATTTCTTGTAAAGGCTGTGAAGTTGTTATTGCGGTCTTATCTTAGGTAATACATCCAAAGTCAAGTGCTACGATGATATAATAGTATCTAGTTTTATGACTACACATCTCACGAGTAAAACAATACAATTAGTTCGTGATTTCTTAGACTGTGACTCACGAGCAGTTGTATTCGGTCCCACGATACGACATACATACGTATTATAATCTTACGTCATAGTGAACCTGTTGAAGGAAGTTTATTTAAGGCTTGGTGATTCTAATTTAGGGTGCGAGCACGGGTTTTGTCGCAACTAGGGGAGTTCGGGACCAATCTTCATCACGCTACTTCAGGACTAAGCTATGTATCGGATGGTTTTAATAGGTACATATTAATGATTTTTACATAACGCTTATCACCTTAGCTCACCGTGTATGGCGGCTAAGGTGAAGATTTGCGACCCACCCAAGCTTCGATTTTCCTTTACACTTTACACCCTTTCGTTTAATTTTACAGATCTTTCAGACTTCAAAGTCTTTAGTGTTATGAAATGTTAAACGAAATGACCTCCTAAATAGAGTGGATACACAAATGTTGTGGGTTAAAAAAATCTTGATCAGTAAAACAATCGATTCCCACGTGCAGACGTTTTAAAGCAACCGCACGCTCAAGCCTGACCTCAGACAATAGTCTGTGAATGATTAAAGCAATTTATTAGGTGATTGATTAGATTGTGCGATAAAAATCGTGCCGCAGCCGCATCAATGAGTAATGCATGACGTCATCCATTGTCTTTGTAAAGCGACTTTGTTGTAAAATCCTTTTTGTTTTCATTAAATCATTTTGTTTTTACGACACCCAATAACTTAGTGTACGTGAACAAGTTGATATCACGGAATTTATTGCTTGTATTTTTAACATTCTGCTATTATTTTATTTAACAAACATTTTAATATAAACGTGCAATATGGAGGACTAAACGGGCGGTTTTCCGTTGATGTCAATTTATCATAATTTTTGACAATATTATTGTAGTTAACTAACAATGTTAATTTTAATATTTATATGCCATAAAATAAAAAAATAATATTTAGTTCTGTACAATCTATAATGTATTTAGCTCTTAGCTCATTCTGTCAGATATTTATATATTTATGGTAGGCACCCTGTAAACAACTTTTAATTCTTTTTAAACGGCATTTACATAGCAAACATTAAAGCTCCCTCGTAACTTCCGAACTTCTATCTATGAAAAAGCTCGCTCTAAACCATAACTATAATATATTTTGTGGAGTTACTCGATGTTATAAGGAAGCCCAAACATTTCTCATTGTTCCCAGTTAATTATAATAATTCAATTGCAAATCTAAATGTCTTACGAACCTCCATATAGTTCAAGCGTAGCCAAGTTAACGGATGGTAATGCGTGGGCGTGTGAATCTGCGTGCGAAACATAGTGATGCTATCTCGATGCTTAGCTTTGAATCAATGACTGCGCTATTGGTGTAACGAGATTAAAACGATATGAATAATTATTAAAACACTTGCTAATGACTAAGAACTCATTGATAGATAATAAAGTAAGCTTATTCTGTAAGGGTTTTTAGCCATGAAATATATTAGAACCAGATGTGTGATAATAAACTGAATCGTTTTATTAACGTTTGTTAAAACACCTGTTAGGTGATAAATAATACTAGAGAACTTAATTCATAGTAGCATTCTGCACCAATGATGCAGGGCGATGGTGAGAAACATTAATGAATTATATTTAAGAATGACCTAAGCCTAGTTGGTGTAATACTCAATAATGTTACACCTTTGTGTTCAATATTCTTAGATTAATCACATGAATTTATTACGACCATTAAAAATATCGTCGAATACATTTTAATAATAAAATTTAAGTAATCAAGGAATTAGAAGGCTAATGAACTCTAGATGAAAATGTTGTTACAGCGCCTTGTTGCAATCAAAATGCTTACAATGTTTCAATTATCTTCTTCATATCGTTTTCAAATCGGTTCAAATTTAATCATATAACCGTTCCTCTGAATAACCGCGTAGTTAATGCACAAAACATTGTCTGATTACAAACAGCGCAGTTGGATGGTAATGAGATCGTGATTCAGATTTATGGCGATTTTGCCAGCGCTGACTGCGACTGACATTTGTTCAGCGGCTGACAAATGTCAGGGTGTTTATTGGGGCGCGCTGATGCTAAGTGATTAATGTATCATTTTAATGTAATTATATCAAGTTATGCTGATTGTACAATATCATTTGTAACTCATATAAAATCTGTATGAAAATATGTGTTGTATCAAAGAGATAAAAGCTTTGAAATTAGCAAGAAAATAAACTGTGATATCAACCCTTTTTTGTCCTAATAGGCATGACTGTCTCTTGCGATCGCGGAAGTCCTGGATTGTACTTCATCATCCCTGTATCATCCTATTTGTCGGATACCGAAAGCTTCTTTCATTGCTTCTAAAAAAATTACTTATAATCACCTAACAATTATAAACGGAAGTCCTTAACTTCAAATGTTGACCTGAAGGTTTATCATTACGACCAATTACCAGTACCAACCTTACTTAAACTTATATCGTTTGAAGTCGCCAGTATATCAGAGTTACAACCGCTTCTCATATTATAATTTTAATGATCGTACCATACTTAAATTGTAAAAAAATAAAATGACGTTTAAAAATTGATATTTGTATATGCTCCCACAGCTAAATCTATTTCGTGTTCAGAAAACAGATTGTGAAGTAAAACCACTTAGGCCGCCCACACGCGATAACGTACAAGCTGGTCCTGAATAAAGCGAGCCCATTATTTTCGGTTTCAAATTGATAGAACCATCAGCAGAGCTGACACTTACAACTGAAAACCGACCAAATCCAGAACAGGTAATAGATCTGCTTCAACATTCAGGTATGAATACATTCGGTCGTTTGGTTTAGTGGAGACGCTGACATCTAAACTGCGGGTGTGGGTTCGATTCCCGGCCAAAATTATTTGTGTCATAAGCACATTCGTCTGTTCTGTCTCTGGATATGGTATAAATATCTAGATAAGTGATTATTATATAATATGTATGTGTTTATCAGCTCTACTTACTAAGACACAGGCGTATTTGCCTAATTTGGAATTGTACAAATACGACAGTAGATCTGGGTCCAGCAGTGGGCTAATGTGGGTTAACATTGTACAACTTGTGCACCTGACACTACCTGATATTGGGGTTGCTTTATTTACTAAGGGTGTATGCATATGGGGCTCCTTACAATACACTTCTAAACTGTTATTAATAAACTTCGCGGTGTCAAGTAAGAGACAGGTATAACAAATGGACTGTAGACGTGTTTACTTGCATATCTCTGTATTACAATATTACTAATTTAAATGATGACTGCATTAGCGTGATCCATTAAGGAAAACCGCCGGCGTTTTCCTAGAAGCCCATTCGCAAATAAATCATAAATAACCGCGCGTCGCATTCATGCAACTTACATCTTAATTTGAAGGCACCGTTAGTTCGAACAAAGTGTGAAAACGTGGTTCACCCCCGATAATGACTTTGAACATTGTCGTATTTATTTCACCACGTCTCATTTGCATTTTATATATACACTATCCAACCTTATGTCAGTGTAACAAGACTCATAATCAATTGCGTTTCGGTTTACCGGCTGCATGTTTTGCGCGGTCTTCGCATTCGAGGCACAAGTTTATGAATGCCGACGCAATAAGCTTTATTGAGAAAAGTATAAAGGTCGTTATTGCTCGATCGTTGTGGTTTTAAACGTTTGACTTTTCCACAGATCACATCAACGTCAGAAAGAAATATTGTGACCACGCCATGAAGACGATGCCTCTAGCAATTATTTGCATAATAAAGCCTGGATAATATTTTACGATACGTTCGCTTTAAGGAACTAGTGTGGTTAAGTATTCTTTATGGGGGTTTGGTGCTGGAGATATATTAATAATAATATCTCGGGACAGCCTCACAAAGCCTTCGGAGTTGAAAAGGCAGAACTTATTCTATGGTAATTAGATAGTTGAATTTTCGATCCGTTCCAAAGTTTCGAAGTGTTACTGTTACCTCATAAAGTGAAGATACAAAATCTGACCAATACGTATGTAACTGCATAGCATTAATTTTCATTTCATTAAGCAAGCGACTGGCCTCGTGGTCGAGCGGTTAGAGATCCTAACTGTGAAACCGGATGTCGTGGGTTCGATTCCCACCCAGGACTAACATTTGTGTGATGAGCACATTCGTTTGTTCTGTGTCTGGTCGTAATAAAAATATCTATATAAGCATTATATAATATGTATATATGTAAGTATATCAGCTGTCTGGTTACCATAGCACAGGCAATATGGCAGGTAAATGACCTAATTTGGAATCAGACAGCCGTGTGTGGAATTGTCCTAAGATATTATTATTGTTATTTACTTGGCGAAGCTTCTAGCATTTTTATAGTGATATTTGAGGAGAGTAAGCATTGCAGTAATCTTGCGACTACCAAGTGTGATAAGCACACAGATTACTAAAAGGTGAAATAATACGATACATTAATACGGTAATTTGTCGAACTATTATTAAACTAAATGTATAGCCTACTTTTGGCCGCATATAAGTTAAGTTAAATTTTAATTCAACATTAATGTTACATTTCGAAGTGGACATGTACTCGATGGGAAATGTAATAAAATGTCCGCAAGACGCTCATGCTCCACGGCTTGAGAGAGATCTCTATCCAGGAGCAAGGGACACGACAACGTCGGAGGGATGGGATGGAATTTTGATATTCTATTATATAATAAAACTAGCTGACCCGGCAAACGTTGCTTTGCTATATAAATTATAATGAACACTCCCACAAAACCCTTAAAGGTGGAATTTCGTAAAATCCGTACTTAGAAATGTTCCTACCAAATTTCAAGTGTCTAGGTTTTCTAGTTCCAGAGTATCGTGATAAGTCAATACATAGCTCTAAATCTCCTAAGCTCTGTCTCCCACTTGTTAAATTTTCTGAGAATTGCTAAGAGTTTCTGAGATCTTCTGGCACTTTCTGAGATTTTTCTTAAGAATTTCATTTGAAGCCATTCTGGGTTTTGTTGCAATTCAACATATGTACATAATCTTCAAACCAGGTCCCTAACAAGGGTAGGCAGAAAGCACCGAGTGTCAAATATCCCTGTCCTTAAAAGATAGACTAAATTGGCAGCTATCAAGTAAACATTATATGGCAAGCTACATACAAATTAGAAAACACTAATGTTAGTGCTGGGTGGGAATCGAACGCACGAACTGTTCAGAAGTCATTAACCACTCAACCAAGAGGAAAGTTTATTTCATTTTCCTATTTTTATTTTAAAGAAGTAGAGTTCATCATTAGCATCATTGATCCACACTACCCTAGCACGCGGTCGCGTGGGCGTCGATACTGGAAGGCATCACTTTGATAGTATTGTCATGGGAACGCTCGCTATATCCGGTGAGACAGAGTCGTTTTCAAAAACATTTCATGAACTACGCTTTTCGTTTTGATCTAACCGATGATGAAACATGTTTGTGCGGTGATTAAACATCACTTGCGCTCACAAACGTATACTGAGGCTTAATTAGGTATCAAAGTCGATACCAAACGCGTAGGGACAAGGAATACCGACAAATTAGTAAATTTCCGTATACTTTATTGAAATCGTCTAACGTTTCGCCGTTCGCACCTCGAAAACGACCTGCATTAAATATCCCATAGGCATGTGGTAAAGCACAACTTCCATGTTATTAATATGCCAGTTTGTATATTAAAAAAAAATCACTGTTTCGCAATAAGCAGTAAACATGCAGATGCTAAAAAAATCATTGTTAAAAGTGAATAAAAATGGTTATATATACAAATACATAAGGTACCTACACTTATGTAGTTATATAAATGGATTTAAAATTATAACCCAAAATGCAGGTACAGTTCATTTTTCAATGGTTTAAGCATGATACGCCTATTCTTTAGACAATGTATTTTTTAAATTGTTCCATTCCGTTATGCGTCGTAAAAATAACTTCATCGTACGTACGTTAATAACCAGCATTTCGTAATGCATTAGCGACAATATAAATGAAATAACGGCTATAGGCTTCCCAGGGATCGATTTGAGAAGGCATAATGACTAAAATTACGAATAGATTGCTCCGAATATGATGTATTAAAAAGTCATCATCACCTCGTTTTCAATGACTTTGTGAAAGAACACCGGAAAGAGTAACGGGTCACTTAAGCTTCCTACATCGACACCTGGTGGCGAATAACGTGAATAAAAATCATTTGTCGTCATGGGAAATGGTTATTGTGAAAGGTGTTCAGATTGACAATGGAACACTCGACTTCGAAGGTGTTTCTAATCATTAAATATTTCTAATCATTGATGAGTACATTCCTACTAATATGATAAATACATAATGTAATTATAAAATATTAACACAGATTTTACGCGTCATTATTCCAACGCTTTGCAGGCCTCGAGGTGGCGTGGATGGTGATTTTGCGCGCCCCTCTGAAGTAGATGGAGGGGGGAGGGAGAAGAGGGGAAAGAAGAAGAGATTTTCTTCCTTCTTGTCTGGGAGGTGGATACCGCGGGACTTGCGATGTCGGGTTTTAGTTAGTGACAGCGTAGGGTTCTAGCCAATTGGAGTCTGGGATATCTCCCTGTCGCTCCCGCCATACTCTCATGATAGATTTTCAAAAAAGGATAACAAAGGAAACACGTATTACACTACAGATAATATTATTTTAGTATCAGTACCATTTTCAGTTAAAGGTGTCATAGCATTCATCACGTAACCACACGCTTCAAAGAAAAACACAATTTTTTCAACAACATTTTTCTGCACGCAGAATTAGTTACAGCGATGTTACAGTACCTGGCGAAATTATTCTCACTTCATAACACTAGGGATATAACAGACGAAACAAGATCCATCGATTCACGAGCTGACCTGCCGCTGTACACACAAGTGCAAAGCGAAATAAATAACCACCAGAAGCGTGAAAGTGTTCCCATATAAAAACATTCATGAGTTATAACGTTTTAGCGGAGAATGTACCACGATCTGGCGATGTCGCGGGGGAAGGTGAAGGGAAAGGGCCGTCTTAAATTGGTCGATACCACGCGATGTTGACGGGCGGTTGATAGCGGTTGTTAGCGGTTGATAGGTTGACAGGGGCCTAACATGGTGACATGGGTAATTTGGCATTGACTTTATAGTTTGTTGTTAATTATCATGTGTTAAAACTGGTGTGCGTTTCTTGTTATGTTATGAACATATTCACTGTTTATTCATTATTGCTAAAGGAGTGTTTTAACGCGTTTCCTTAAAGCTTAAATTTTATTTTAGGCGGATTATAAAAGCGATGATATTGTTTTTAAATGATCAAAATTGATTATTATGCCGTCATGTAACGTATTACAGTTTAAATTGTGTTTATGTACTTCTACATTTACACTAAAATGCTTTATTTGAAATTGTTCAAATTAAATTGAGTGCTGACAACATAAAGGATAATAATGATATACCTTAAAAACGCCCGTCTGCAACGCCAAAATTGCATGTCGCAACTCGAATCGAATTTGAAACGTAACATTGACGGAGCGCCGCTCGAATATGGAATTTGAATTACGATGTGAACGCGGGATGGCGGCCATTCGGAAGTAAGGGCTTGTGCAGGCTAACTCAAAAAAAATTCAATTTACTTACCTAATAACAGTAATAATATCTCGTGACACCTTTACTTACGACCAGCTGATATAACACTAGGCAAGAGCTTAACGGTTAACAGAAAGCTGATATACTACAATACACAATATATAGAACTTATATTAGATATTTATATTACACCCAGAAACAAAAAAAGCTTGATAAAGGACCAAAAAACTGTAATAACTATATTAAGACTAACTAAACTACGTTACTAACTGCGAACTGTGTCCGAACCCTAACTGTGTCGTGATACTGCCAGCCCCAAGTTCACGACGGCGCCTTATTAAGTGAATATCATTATTGTTATTATTGAAAAACACAGAACGACCATTGACACTCGCCAGTGAATTATTATATTATCTGTGATATATAATAATTGCGCGCACGCTTTCAGCGCCTGCTTAGCGAACAAACGTCAATAGAGTATCTAACGAATGATATAAAGAATTTCATTTTGTAATTGTTATTTATTTATGTAAATGGATCAGTTGCTGATAGTGATTAAAACCTTTAGTCAAACATCTTTGGCTGGTGATAGTGACTATAATCTACTTGTCAAATATTTTTAGTTGATGGTAGTGACTCTAATCTTCGTGTCAAACATCTTTAATTGATAATAGTGATTATTATCTTCTTGACAAACACCTTTATTTGATTATAGTGACTGACAAAAAGAGCAAAAATAGATAGCAAAGAAAAAAATTACAGAGTTTAAATAAGCGATTTTAGGCTACTTAATAATGTAAAATATGAGAAGAATTATAGATAAATATTCTCTTTACAAATATGCAGACAAAATCACATTGTGACGGTTTCATTGCGGAAATAGGAATAATTAGATTCCTACTATACTACCTATACAATATATGTAAAGAATATTACCCGCAAATAGAAAACAAATAGCCATACATTTATTTGTCCTGAGTATATCGAACCTACGACTCAGGAAACGGGACTCAGCAATCGGGTTCACAAGATCTGTCACGGAGTTTGTTAACTGGCTTAGTCGAGCTGTTCCGCGGTGAAAAATATAAGAAGGATTAAACGAAGTTAGTCACCAATTCATTTAATATCACCTTGCGGTACTCATAACATTAATATCTTTGGACAATTTTAATCCACACAATTTCTTTTAAGACTTTTTGCTGTTGAAATATGGTAGCAATAAGCGGTAATGACCGCCTACCCCTGTACGTATATCGGATATCGATTTAACATATTTTATGTTAACTTAACTAGATATACAAACACACTGATAGTTTATCTTAAGAATTATTTTAACAATTTACTAAAATGTTGATATTGCTAAACGAACGCAATTTTTCTCATCCATTTTGTCTGACACACGGCACTTAAGTTCACCGAGCGGGCATCTAAATATATTTTAGTCATATTACCCAACATTCCTTTACTCTCGTTCTGTTATTTTTTGTTGTAAATGTATTGTTGTTTGTAAATTTTTAATATTTATTTTCGATTGTTTTAAATAATGTATCAATAAGATACAAATCAATGAAATACGACCCAATAGCGTAGTTTGATGTTAATGTTTTAAAACTTATTTGGACACCAGTTGCTAAATACAATTATAAAACAAACTAGCAACGAATTTAAAACAGTTTTCTGAGTTTTTCTTTTCTAATGCTTCATTCTATTTAGTTTCAAGTGTATCTTAAATCAATTCTTAAAGACAAGCACTGGCTTTATTGTTCACATATTAGTTCGTTCAACTTTTCACGTTCGTGTGTATTATGTCAAGACATCAGGTGCTGGTAATTATTATATTTGAGAAACGAACTCGAGTATCATTTTCGATAAGAAAGTCCAACAAAAATCGCGAGTCAAGCTATCTATGACCTTTATTACCCCGCGTTAAAGTTGAAAATTGCTTATCAATCGGTCGTATTAAGCGGCAACTTTATGAAGAGATATTTTTGTAAGCGTAATACTATCTTTTATTACTATACAAATGGCTCTCATTATATTGCTAATTAGCGTAGTGCTTTGCACTTTAGTAAAATAATAAAATTAAGACCATTTTATTGAAAACATTCATTTATATCTTGTGCATTACATTTAATAGATACTCATTTAACTTTCCACGAAGAAGTACCTAAGTACCCTACATTTTTTTTTGGTTTTATACAAACATTAATTCTATAATCGTATTTCTATTTAGTTATCTTGTTAATTATTTTCTTAATACATATTTCCTATTATAGAATGGATCTTATCTTATAAACATTTAACATTTAAAAGGCTTTGCGACCGTAAATTCACTAAAATCATATTATGTAAAGTTTGTTATAAAATAATATGCTTTTAAAATATTGATTGGTCTATTGCTGGCGTTAAGTTGGTGGTTCTCCGCACGCTCTAGATAAGAAACTGAAAATTAGGGATTGGATATTTTAAATCCCAAAAAAAATCTTAGTTATATAACAGCGCCATCTGCCGCGTCCAATTCTAGTTTACTACCATCTAAGAGTTTTGTATATTCAGATAATAATGTTTTTGTACCAAAATAATAAGTATCTAAATTTCAAGTAAGGTTAAGTGTAGGTACAGTTAAATATAATAATAATTGTAAAAGTAAAAACATTTAATTTCATACCAAAAAAGGAATAACTCTACAAATAGGGTTATCGCACCGGTTGGTCGTTATCATAATATTAATTAAACTCTATGTAGAGTTACAATGAAAATACTTCATAGTGTTACACCCAAATTGATGGGGTACTTAATCCTACACGCGTATTGTCCTATGGCTTTGTAGGGTCCAGTTTTATAAATTGGCTTGACTCCGTGAAAAGATGGCGCGATACCTTGCACGACCAGATAAGAGGCTTTATCTCAACTACAGGCTTACTCGTTTTGAAATGCTATTACGTAAATCAAAAGACAAAATGAGAGCCAAAAAAGAAAATTTGTACATATACTGGCACAAGAAAAGATTTTACAGGAAACTCTATTCTGATTTAAGCAAATCCAAATTCAAATTGTTTTATTCATCATAAAGTAGGTATATACATACATACATACATACACTCATTTACAGTCATATTTAGTCATCATACTTCGGCTTTTTTACGCTATGGTAGACTAGGAGAAAAAAGTTAGCGAAAAAAAAACTTAACTGAATATTTTATAACTCTTCATGGGCAATTATTTTCTAGAATTAGGCCATAAACAAAGATACATGTCACATACATAGAAGAAGGATTTGATTTATTTTATGCACAGGATATTGAAATAAGATTAATACGGAAGATTTTAATTTGCAATAACAAAAAGCAATATCGTGTTCACCATACAAAACTGTTTTTATTGAAAGTGCAGTCATGTAAGTCCAGCTTTATAAATCGTGCCAGCTCCGAAGAGGGCAGGCGCAATATATCGCGCGTGTGATAAGACGTTGTTATCCAAAATGTTGTGTTCCGACAAGATTGAACGGCTCGGCCTGCAGTGGCGAACACCTGGAATGAAACGGAAAAAAATAAGGTAAAGTTCAGTCAATTTGTTACAATACAAATCATTCAACGTTTAATATTGTATTCACGTTATAGGGTAGGGAAATTTGTGAGAATTAATGTATGGGAAGATTGATTTACAACGACCAACAATTAGTAATAACAGCATTAATTGTTAATGGCACTGCTGGACCAGATTTCCTGTCATAGTGAGAGGGATTAGACCATAGTCTAGTGTGGCCAACTGTGGATTGGTAGACTTCACACACCTCATAAAATATGCTTTATAACATCCCTAAAGTGTGCAAGATTTCCTCACCATATTTGCAACCTGTAACGAGTGATAATTCAATTTTTAGTTTAAAAACGCACGTAACAAGTCATAGGTGGTAGAAAGAGTTTCAAACTACTCGGCTATCATTGCTTTTAGATATACGAGTATATAGCTTTAAATAAAAATATGTACTTCCATTTAAATATTTACTTTAAAGCAAGCATTTCTCCGATCTTGCCACAATCATTCAAACAGTTAAAGCACTGTCGCAGCTATCAACGCGATACAATGAGATGCGGTAACATTCCCGCGACGTTCCATTGACCGGTAAGGATAGTATCAGGGTTCGATTCCCTGAATGGGATGTTCCATTCATCGGGCGCACGGTGGAACAGTGGCTGTGTCCGTCGCTTTTTGTTTTGTGCTCCATTCGATTGGAGTAATGTATAGGTGAGTGGCGATTTTGGTTTTTCCTTTATTTCGTGACTGATTCACGGCCAAATAGGTTCGATATTTGCTGATGGGGTGGTCGAAAGCGTTCGAAACCACCTTCGAAACCGTCTTCATCGCATACTTAAATGTAGATGCACTTAAAGTCTGTAGGGAAGAGATATTTATCACTCGGGTCGTTTCCAATAGCTACCTGGTTTCTAAGTGGGATATCTTCAGATTCATATGTGGCCAGGGTGGTAGACTATGGCCTTCTCCTCCACTATAAAAGACCTGTGTCCAGCAGCGGAGTAATTAAACGGACTGTGTGTAACATTTAGATACAATAATGTTGTTAAAATTTACTTTGGACGTAGTTCAACCCAATAAGCTTCTAGTAATTTAATATTTGACAACATACCAAAAGTGTTGTGTTGTAAAACTGATTTAGGCTTACACGCGTATCGACTTTACACTGTTGAACATAAGGTTTGAAATAAATTGCTATTACTGATAATACATTTACAAAATGATTCCGTTGCAGCAAACACAAGTAAAGTTTAAAACTGAATATAAACGAAACGCGCTCTATTCTAACCTCTTCAGCGTATGTAATAAAGTTTAAAATCACTTATGTTGTTCACACTTTTAGCATTACACCTACACTTGACCTAACAGTCTACAATGCCTATCTTAAGCGCTATAAATCTAAATTTTAATGCTTTCGTTACTGTAACACCAATACTTACGGGGTATAAAACCCGTCTAGTTTTAGGGTACTTTGGGTTATGGCTTTTTCTTCAGCGTCTTTATGACTTACCATCCACTTCACATATCACTAGACCGTTTTACTAGATAGCCTTCGATTTTACTCCCCTTTGG
>DWQT01000705.1:0-20436 GCA_018244895.1 Myscelus amystis hages | reverse complement strand
TACATGTAATTAAGTGGTAAATTATGTTACCAAAATATACGAATACTCTTCAAATTGAAAATTTATTAAACTACACTGTACACTACATTGTACACCGTGTACAGTAGCATCAGCTCGTAACGCAATTATAATTTTGTATACGAGTATTATTCCGTTTTCGAGTCATAAAATCGTGATAGCTACGATCGCCATATGAAGGCCCTTGTGGATTGTGTGAGAAAACCTATAGGTATACCCTCAGAGAGCTGACTAGCCAGACTAAGCTCATCTTAAATAAAGACTGGGGCTTAAACACAATAATCGTATACAGAGGGCGTAAAGAGTCGTTTGTCGTGATACGAGTAAGTATAACACGTGGTAAATACAATAGTAACTTCTGGATTACCGCTTCAGCATAGCACTACAATCACAGGAAAAACATAGAAGTTCATAGTACCTAGTTGGCCGATAAAATACAATAAATTGAAATATTTTGTAACTTCATTTAGTAGGCTTTTAACTATTCTGATATTCAAGCGTCAAATTGTTCAGTCGCGAATCGACGACTTTGAATTTCGAATCGGAAACACTAGTTGCTTTCAACTTCAAGATTCCGTCAAACTCCAATTTAAATTCTAGCGTGGTCGAACCAAGTTATACATTAATTTTTTTCTTAATAAAATAAAGGAGAGGCCTACCACGAAAAATTTGATGGAGATATGGGGAAAAGTTATAGTTACAGTTTAGTGGGATGCCAGTAGGTCGTATCTTAGATGCCCCGGATGCTGTTGCGGCAGAGAGCGACGCGGGCGATGTGCGACCCAAGCCTATCGCGGCGTATCTTACACACCATGCGACCCTCTCCAAGTTATATTTATCGTCCCTTGAGTGTAAGTACGCCGATTTTATTCTCGCATATGCACACGCTTCCACACACTCACATGTTTTCGCTCTAGAACATGCTCACGCAAACCCACTTGCTCAACCTCCCCTACACACGCGCTGATCTCGAAACGCCATTGTTACTTTGACCACACAGTTTTGAAACGTTTGCCACACTCGTACTCTATTATCGAATGGTTTTTTTATATTAAATATTTCCCCCAGAGTCGAAACTCATAACACGATAAAACAAAAACTAATACAAGTAACAAACGCAGCAGACACAGTTATACAGTCGGTGTTTTTACTCAATAAAATTGTAATTAACATCGGTACCTCAGTACCTACATAGTATATTACTGTGAATATATATTATATACACGTGCATTATAAAAATATTGTATATAATACAAATTGGTTTAAAATGGAGAGATGAAAGGTAAATAGGCCTGACTTCATAGCAGTTGCATTATCATAATCGATCGGGCGAGCCACTTATACCACAGTCATTACACAAAATGAGCCATTATAAAGTAATCCCTAAGTTCATAATAATAGCCTTGGCTCTTAAATATCGTGAGGCGTTTATTTAATGCTTCTTAAACAATGAAATATGTTCGAACGAATACCTTCGACACTCGAAATGCTGTTGGCTCAACTGTCTTAAAATACAGAACATCTAGTGGTAACAGTTTAATAGCGTTTACTTGTACTAGGGCACATTATGTAGATCGTATCACTTATATGATGGTATAGTAAAAACTTCATTATCATGGGCCACGTACCCTAGATTATGCTATCCGTATTGATATAGCGTTGTAGTGCATGCTGGAAATCACTCCTAAGTGTGCAGATGGCGGATACTTATAAGATTTATGACGGATGTATATCAGACCATTAGCAGCATTTAGTTTTAATGTTATTAGTTATCAATTATTACAGCTCATACAAAGAATAGTCCAAAGCAAAATATGGGTGCCTCACGTGTTTTTTGTGTTATGATGGTGCAGTCTGCAAGGTATTTATTAGTACAAAGTATCAGCTTACTGCTAACTAACTAAACATATATCCACTGGATAAATGGCTAAAAAACAAGGTACGTAGATACAAAGAACTACTACTCCAAACAATTTTTTATTTATTTATTTTTACTTGTTAAGATTAACTACGTGTTACCTAAATTTAACCTTAACAGTGTTTGTGTTTGTTATAATGTGGTAATTAAGAAAATATTTCTTATCGTTTGCATTTTATCATGGAAGCATATTCATTAGCGCAATAAAATATCAAGGCACGCAACTTCTCAAATAAATCTGAAATTCCAAATGAAACATCGAAAGGCAATAATTCACATGGGGGACTTGTAAATGGGAAATTCAGGAGTTGACCTCAGGCAATTAGTTCACTCGAGGTTAGGAGTCAACAATCGCTAAATGTTTTTCCGATCGAGGAAAACATCGCGATCAAGATTTTAGTGAAACTCGTATGCTAGATGCTGAAATAATAAGAACTCGTAAACGTTATTACGGTTCTGATCAAACTCATGAATATATTACAATTATCACTTTGCATAGTTGTACAATATTGTAAACGTATGATGGTTGCATGCTACTCCCTATGAGCGTAAGAAATGGGCATCGAAGAGCTGCTTCGCTATGACGTTTAAAAGGAAGAACCGGGTCTAAAGTACCTCTATTAAACGAACATAATGACTTTGAGTAGCAGATCCGAATAAAGATTTTTTGGAAATCTTGGTTTCTGCTTACTGCTGTATAGAAAATGGCGTAACAGTAAAATAATAATAATAATAATTAATACTCATTTTAGTAGCTATTCTCCAAACATAACATAACATTGGAACAACGGTAACAAAATGTTTCCCTAAAAACACGTACCTACACCTGTAAAATATTTAATTACACGTTCCAGTAAGGACGGACGGTTAAGTAAATTGCACTCGTAAAAAATAATTTCTTTGCGAGCAGATCAAAGGCGTCGCGTGTAAGCTATAAAAATAAGCGTGAACGTTTGAGGAAGGCGTAAATTATGGAAGAGGTAACACGAGCACTCGGCTACTGAAGCTTTCTTTACGCGCATTTTTGCTTCAATACAAAAAGAACAGTACGTTCAACCCTAATATTATCTTTACTCCATATACATCGGTATATGCGGTCTCATAACACCTCAATATTTTTATCAAAATAATTTATCATTTCAATTATTCAAAATAATTATTTAAAAAATTGTTTTTAGGCTGACAGATAAAGATTCTGATTAAGGTACAAAAAATAATCTTTGCCAATTGAATATACTCGTTTAGGCTTGCCTATGAAGAATTTTAAGTAAGAATCAAACGTAGACTCTACTCAACGTAGACCTTAACATGGTTATGCTCCATATAAATATCTACAGGGAGTCACATTAGTATAAGAAACAGTATTAACACAACCTACTGCATTTTTTTTACTATGTCGTGACTCATTTACTCACGGATGGCTCTTTGTGTCGGCTTTCTTTATTCGCCGTCCTTTAGTCGGAAATGAAAATGGATTATCCCGGCTATTTATATGAAATATGCTACTGTAAATACAACCATGTGCACTAGAGCAGATCTCTAGCGGGACGCGACCTGTCTTCGTCTGCCGCAGTGCTTGAGAAAACCCGCAGAGAAAATAAAAAAGCATGTCGGAAACGTTTTGTACCAACTTGAATTACGGGTACATTATCTAGTGACATTTCAACGCCATAAATACGTATCTGCCACTAAAAGTCCTCCTAAAATCAGTCCAACATTTTCGGAGATTAGCGGGATAAACAGATAAAGACTGAGAGATGATTTTTTGTTATAAATACCAACTTCTTAAAAGACTTCTATTTTGATGTTACACACTATTAAGAAAACCTAAGTTAATGTATATTAGCATCTACAAAACCGATGTAATTTCATTCCTCTTAAGAGTAACACCATAGAAAATCTGACAATGAATACAGCAAAAACGAAAAGCTTATAATGCAAAAAAAAAGAATTACCAAATGTTGTGTACTACGATCAAACTTGCACAGGATTACCGCCAAATTTAAATAATAATTCAACCGTTATCTTTGATATCACAAAACGAAACATTTAAGCCACTTGGATTCATTGCCGGTAAGAAAGAATAGATTTGTTTGGCCCGGTAAACATTTATAATAAAATTAAATGTATGGAAATATTTTAAAGACAAACCAGTGAAAAGAATATGTGTGACGACTAATAACATGAATTAACTAGATAAAAAGCACCCTTGAATTAAGTGTTCACAGATGAAATCGGTACAAATACACGAATAAACTGCGATCGATGTGGCCTTCGTGACGAAAACGTAACATTAAAGGAAAAAATGCTAAAGTGGAAATGTAATTTTCACTGAACAACGAAACAGTGCCGTTATTACGGTGTATCTTATAGAATGTTTTATTAAAAAAGTCAGCCTCAACTTGCTAAAGGTAAGTTAGAAGCTTTGGGTAAAGGAAAGCGTTTTTAATCTTTCCATAACATTTTCTGTGCGCCCTCTCACAGCTCATATCTTTACAACATAAACAAGTAACTCTATACAGCATTTAAAAGTTCTTTTATTGACGTACCCATGGAAATATTTTTTTTACTGTGTTTCATGTAGTATTATTAGACGAAAAGTGCTATTTACTTCCGTCAAACGTTTTGGTCTGGTAGTTAGATACATTTGTGTTGAGGACATTTTATTATCTGTCTCTTTGGGTAATAAAAAACATTTAATAAGTATTATGTAGAAAGTATAAAATGTATATAAACGTACGTATATAAAAGTATGTTTATAAACTATCAGATTACCGTGACACGGACATTTGATTGTCTAATATGAAATCAGACAGCCGTACATGGAATTGTCCCAATTATTATTATTGTGTAAGTTAAGTTCCTAAAGACAGTCATACTGTGTCAGCAACATTGAAATTGAAAAATGACAACATTCTGTAAGTGTAACGTTTTAATTACAAGCAAAAACTATAACAGCGACACTGGGACTGTCCAATTAAAAATGTGTTATAGTCGGCACGACGGCCATCACATATGTATGTATGTACATAATTATGTTGTTTTCTCTATGGTAAAACTATGACAGGAGGCAGCGTTACTTATCTAATCTAGGTGCTATAAAAGCAGTCCGGACCTAAACAAAGTCTTTAATCGTCTCTTAAATTACAACTTTTGAAAGTATTCGAATGTGTAATTTATAAAAATGTGTAGTAAGCGGATAATGAAGCTTAAAGTTATAATTCACGCAAAGGCGTTTAACAAAATAAAAAATCTATCTTCCCTTTCCTCTCTATACGACTATATAATATCATATCACATGATATTATTGTGTCAAATTTCCTGTCCCATTACGTACCTGACCGATGGTGTGGTCAAATAACTAAACTATGTACTGTCCATTATGCAAGTTCAATAGAAAATGACTCTGCAAATTGACTGTGTGGTATTTTAGGCATTATTGGAAGATATTACTTACGAGATATTGCAATATTTTCTGTATCCTTTATGCGGGTTCAATACTATTGTAAAATAAAATAAAATTATACTCGTAATAGTAATATTAATTCCATATTATTAAATATTATATAAGTTTATAACATATGACATATATGTTATATTTAATATACTATAACATATAATATATACATTCCAATACCTACATATATAATTTATTAATTACTTTAATATTGTGTAATAACTTAATGGCATTAACTCTGTGTATACTAATTTAAGCCTACCGAACAATACAATGCGTCATTTTAATTAAGTAAACAATAATTTCGTAAATATAGTGTGCTATGTATCAGCACGCGCTCACACATAAATAATTCATCAAAATCCGGTCAGGGGCCGCGGACGGCTGGCAAAAATCGTTTTACGAGTGTGGGAACTCGCGGGCGTGCGTTACGTTCGCGTCCACGCTTGTATAACCTGCTACAGATGACGGCTACATGCAAACAAATTGGATGCTTAAAATTCAATTGGAAGGTTTCGCGGTCCACTAGATTCGCTCGCTCCGTTCGTTACCAACCGCACGCCCACATGTCCGAATGGAAACGCTATTATTTTTCAGTAACTTGGGAATGTTTAAATGTTTATCACTGGTAAAGTTCGCGGCGTGTATGTTTCATAGAGCTTGGCGTACATAACTATAAATCAATACTTTACTAATAATAATCTCGTCGCCTTAAACTGAAGTCGTTGTGTCGATCTGTATAAATGAAGCAAAAAGACTTATTTCCACACCAGAAAACGTTTACTAACCCTTCACTCATTACGAATTCAGAATACTTAAATCCGCAAGCATGACGGTCTGGGTTATATCAAATAACGGGCCAAATGGATTCATCTTTCGTGATTATTTAGCGAAATCTGACTCGAAACTAAGATCATGTACTCGGTACTCGTAAATACTACAGCAATGATATACATAGATTTATGTAATCAATTTTAATAATGTTCTTAACTGCACGTTCGTGCACGAAACTGGATGAAAAACGAATGAATTTCATAAATTTTATTGGTATTAAATTAACCTTTAACAATAAATATGTTGCCTCGCGATGTCTGTAGGAATATCATATTCAGTAGTACTTCGTTATTAGTTATTCTAACTTCATCTTAAAAAATAATTTAAGAAAGTAAAACAAATATAATTAAAATAAAGCATAGATTGTAGTGTTTCACCAAGAAGAATTTGAAATAAGCAGAAAAGTTTACTTGGTCCGACTTGCAAAACTCTTGGGAAGTTTGGTGTAGGGTTGATGAATATTCCCTCAAAATTAATATTATTCTAATTTAAAGGATAATTAATTCTTTACGACAAATAACTGGAAATTAATTTTACATTAATAGAATAATTCAGGAAATATAATGCGATTAATAAATTAATCGACCGATGGCCGATGATAATAACCTAAAACCCATTCCGATTAGCAAAGAAATAAAAGCAATATTTAAAAGAAATAAAAGCAATATTTAAAAGAAATAAAAGCAATATATCGTTATTTACGAGTTGTAAGGTGAATTTACTGGCTTTGAAAGCTTGTCTTTGGATACAAATATTGTTATTTATGTAATAACATTGATCTATCATTATATACAGCTCGTTAAGTAGTAGAGGATTCAATCCAAGAGGCCGTCGCGACTAATAGGAATATCTTATTTATCTGAACGCCAAATTTCGTAAAAAAGACTGTGATATATTTGTTTTTCCATAAAACGTACATAATATTAATATTTATCAATGATATAGACTTAATTTGGTACCTATTTTAAACGAAAGGAATATTTTAGTATAGTAACTATCACCAGGAAAAAAATTGTTTGTAATTTTGTCAATTGGGTTGTTCATATTAAGTACATAATGTAGACTTTAGTGAAGACAGTCGTCGATGATCAATTCTAATACGATCTAATATATACAGATCGTACAATCGTCGAATTTGAGTTAAAGCGTGAGCCCACTCTCGCATTAATCACGGTGTGTTTGCTCGTTGAGCCCGACACCTTTGTATTAATAACACACGGTTGACTTTACTCGTGTGTGATTTATGATAAGAATGCTGGTATGAATGTAAAGGTTTATTTGAATTTTTTTATAGGATAATGAGTTAATTTACCTTAAGTAAACATCCAAAACTACGCAGGTAATAATGTTGCGCACATATCATATTTAATTATTAGGTGTAGTACAAGACATGGCCAAAGTGCCAGTGAGATGCCATGGGATGTCGGAACTCGAAGGCTGGCGTACTTCCTCCTCGGCGCGCCAACTTATAAATTAAATACCTCGCATAACATTCTCCTCAAGCCTATCATGTGAAATATCTTTCGGTATTACAATATTCAGGTACTTAGTTCTTTTATGCCTTGTCGGAAACGCTTTTATAAATGGCACGAGTCATTGTTATGTCAAATAGGTTTTTTATATATTGACTCATCACATTATTTCTGGAACCAAAAACCTAGAGACTTGAAAGGTAGGAATATTCCTTTCGACGAGTAGAGGTCAGCTAAGAACAGATTTTATGAATTTCCACCCGTAAGGGGGTGCGGGTGCGGGGGTATTAATTATAATTTAGATAGTTTCTTATGTATGAATGACTATCTTAACCAAATTTGAATATTCCCCGGAGCCACCTGAAATGCTCACGATATATAATAAGCCGTAAATATGATTGCACCTATATTTTGACTTAATATCGCTACTTAACAAGTATATCTTACATCAAAGAAGTTTAAAGTTTAAACGTTGAAAACTTGTTTATTAAAGAACACGCCGGACTCTCGGCTCTGACGTTCCATACAAGATTCGGTAAGACTTTGTTCATACCAAACTTAAAAGTGAAATAAAATATAGAATTTCAAAGCAGCAAATCTTTACAATTACAAATTTTTGTATGTTCCCACTTTTATCGGCATACTACATACAAACCGTTTTAATTGAGTAAAAACTATTGTGTTTATATGATTGCTGGTGATTTATGTAGAAAAGAAATCAAAGCCAAAAAGGTAGTTTAAATTCCAAATGTTTATTCGATATCGTATTTTACGCACTCCAATTAAACACCAAATTGTAACAAAATGTTGATCTTGGGCTAACAATACGAACATAATCAGTATGTTTATTATAATAATGTAATATTATAACAAAATTGAACAAACAGAAACAGCCGTTTAAGCGAGTACAAAAAATAATACACTGTAATGGAATAATAACAATGATTTAATCGGTGTAATTGTTGTGTATTGCTTCGAGTAAACCACAATTAACCGTTTAAATCTTAGGGTGTATTCGTATAAAATATAAAATAGTTTGTAAAGTTTATTATGTAGGTACTCGTATGTTATATAAAACCTGACCTGTTGTAAGAGAACAGCGCCGAGTAAGTTTATTATAACAGAATCAAACGAAACCGCTTAGAAGCATTACGAATTTGTTCCAATTCCTTAAGGGTAAACTAATAAGTTAAATATAATATTATATAATGACAATATAAAAAACACGTGTTATGTAACAATAACGCTTAAATGCATTTCCATCATCGAAGCATAAAAATTATTTTCAATTGTTTACATCAAATACAATGACATTTTATGTGAATCTATATAAAATTAACGTAGGGAGTAATAACAACGATCATTTCAATAATTATAATTATTAGTAATTATAACCTAATTTTTATCAATTCCGTGCTAACACTCTTGACACCTATCTATTAAACTTTTGAAATACTTTTTTAAACAATTCAATTGGTAATTTAACAGTCACATTTTGTCACAATGTGGATAATTATTCAGTATTAAATATTAATCACGCATCGATATCTCGATTATCATCAATTCCTGTGAAGATAAAAATTCGGACGGGTACAATAGCGATCTAAGTGGATGATAAATAAATGTTATATTTATGAGTTATCGTACTTCGAGTCCAAAAATTCGAAAAGTTGTCAGTCTGATGAATTATTCACTATTAAAATCGTAAAACGGGTGGTACTATGTCACTATTATAAACATACTTCACACACAAATGCGTAGAACTCGACGAATACTTGATAATTTCTCAACAGAAAAGCGCAATTCCTTTTACACTTTTACGAGTAAATATCCACACAAACTGTCCGATTCCTTATAGTCTAATTTACTAATTATTTACGTTTTTGCAATATTTTTTTGAACTCCAAATGATATCAAAGCTCAATTCGTTCATATAGGATACGTACATATGTTTGAGTACCTATCATTCTTATACATATTTTCCTTTTCATACATTTTGTTTTATGCATAAGTGACGCAGGAAAATGTTTGGTTGAAGACGAACAATACAATGCTAGTAGGGAGTTGAGGTCTATTACCCTGTATGCCTTTGAATATATTTACCAAGTAAGAAGTTGCATGATTATTCAACCAAATACCAAAATACGCATGTACCCGTCCTTGTCGATTTGACTATTACGTTTTTAACATTTACTTATCAAAAACTACTAAATTAATACATATTACTTAAAGTAACTTTACAAAAAATCACAACATATATTATGCAATATTTTAAATAATTATTCGCTACATTTCTGTAACACTGTTCAATAAAATTATAATTGTTACATTATATATACAAGTGGTGTGAATTACATAATATTTATCTCGCTATATCATATTTTATATATTGTATTATTACACAGTTATTACAGTCACGAGCACGATCACAAGAGCCTACTAATTTTCCCTTCTCATATACCGGAATAAAATAGCAGAGGATATGAAATATACATTAGTATTGTAAATTTTGACAAAACAATATTTTTACCAATTAAAAATAATAGCCATCGGTCATGGAAAACATAAGCAACACAGACACAGGAACCTTTTAAGATCTACTCATGACGCATGCCTACATCTTCGAAACAATGACAAGTGGAAAAGAAGAACGAAGATGTATTCACATGCCTCCATATTTACAGCCACAACTTGCAAAAAGGCTGAACCTTAGATCTTAATACATACACACGTATATTAATGTTATTGACGTTTACAGAATTATATACATACATTTATAATAGTACAATAAACGCTATTTACACGGTTAGGTTAAAGTTAGAAATCACAATTTTGTCCTTTCGTTCACAACAACCACAACGGTGTCCAGTTTATCCAAGTCTCATACGGATATCTCTTGTATTTGCACTCTTTTCTTCATGATTCCAGGCGGGGCGGGCGTGGTGGGCGCCGGTGGAACCCGCAGTATCCCCGACCCCCCCGCAGCGGTTGATTCGGAGTCGCCGTTCGATTCAGTGGCAACTTCCACGCAATCCGGTCCAGGACCGAACTTCACCTGCGTAGAGCTGTCCACGACGCGAGGTTCGAACGTGCTCGTCCTGCCCACCGCGTCCTGTATCCTCCCCTCCACTTTCTGAATATCCGGTTTCTGGGTATCTATACATACAACACTACCGGCCTCTATCGCACTACCCACACTCACGTCCGGTAAAGAACTACGAGCCGCCTTATGTTTTTCCTCGTAACAACTGTACTCGCCGAACGTTGGCTCACCGCAATCGGATAACGTCCTCAAGTCAAACTTGGAACCGGAATAACGTGGGACATGGGCCGACTTACAATCGAAGCCGAAGCCCTTGCCATCGAAGGCGCGCACTTCGTAATCTAATTTACCGTCGTAATTGTCGGATGAGGACGAACTGCCCGCCTCGGCGAGGTCGTCCTTGTGACGACGCGGTCGGGATCCTCGCTGGTGATAAATGCCAGCGAAGATAAGAACGTTAAGAAGAAGAAGAAAGCAGCCGACGCCAATGGTGACAGTGAGTGCCGCGGTGTAAGACTGATAATGGGAAGTTGCAAGTCGGCGGAGCAAGGCGTCGTCGTTTTGAACCGGCGTCACTGAAGCGTTCGGCGGGCATTCCGTGGAAGCGGGTGGCGCCGGGGGCGGCTTCGGCGAAGCGCGGGGCGCCGCTGTACTACGCGTTGCCTCGCGACCTACATCCACGTTCACGACGTGCGGAACATGCGCACGCGATGTTGTCTGTGGCCTCACCACACCTATATAAAATTAAAAATGCATGCAAATAAAAATAGCTATGACATTATTTCAACAGAAGTACAGCTCTTTCGCCAACCAGATCACCTTTATTCAAAGATAGCGGCATTTAAACAACGCTGAACTAGCTGGAGCAAGAAGTTGTGGTTTATATGTGTGTAGATGTAAAAGAACACATTATTGAATAAAAGAAAATGATATGTGATATTTTGTCTGTATATTAGTAATAAATGTTGTCGTTACATCCACTAAACATTTAAAATATACCAAACTTAAAATAAAAGAGTAAGTATGATATATAAATCAAAAGATTACCTTCGTAATAATTTTTGTTGTCGTCCTGAAAATGATGATGTCTCATGGCGGCGTCGGGCAGGTCGGGCCCGGGCCGGTGCAGCTGCGGGATGAGCGACAGCCACAGCGACATCTTGTGGCCGCGGTAGTGGCTCCTCATTTCCGGCTTCCCGCCTGCACGCCATTCCCAATACAAATTGAAACAAACGATCCCTGCCCATAAAACCCGCAAACTTTTTAATAAATCATTCTACCACTTCGAGTCATTTCTGAGCTGGTAGTATGTAAATAACACATGAATATGGATATTTAAAAACATAATGACAGCAATAAAGTGAGTTCAAATATGTTTCTGGAATGAAATCAACATAATACCTATGTATTTTCTGCCGTGATGCAATCGTTTTCATTTCATTATTTACTAGAAAGGATATAATTTGGCTTAGAGTAAAAAAAATATTGGCTTTTACGACATCCGGGTGTAATCTGGACTAAATAGATGACACAATCTCTGGCACGTAAGCTACCACACTTCGCGGTACTTTCAATAAGACTCGGCGACCGGAATATGTAAAAAGATATATAGACTTTATTACTTAATAAACATATTATCATTATCCAGGCTTGTAAACAACCCTCGTCTCATGTTTGATTCCTATCAGCACACACTTTTCCCAGTTAAAATTGAAATAAATGAGGCATGCGTATAAATGAGACCACTAATGTTGAGTCCCTAAACTTTTTAATGAGTCATCATCGTCCGTCAGCTTTATATGACGTTGATGTTCCTTTTAGTGTTCAAGAAACAGGAGCATTATGGATTTTTAAATGATAATTAATGTCATATTTCAGGGCCCACTAATAGCCTGACCTTATTGTGCAATATCATTATTTGTTCAGATTCCATAAGTAACATCTTTTATTTTTACATCGCACCTAACAATATCGCCATGTAAGTTACATGAAATTTGTTTAGTATACATATTTAGTTTGTTTGTTTAGTAGAAAGTTTGTTTAGCATACATATTATATGTATGTATGTATAAGTATTGAGGATAAACACTGAAAAACTTAAGAACACCGATTAGTATTGTATGTTACTTACTAATCTCCATGTACAGTTGATTGATGGTATCATACGTGTCCCAGTATGGTGTCTGTTCCGGTCCCACGTGCGGAGCTTCGCCCAACAGTGGGCTTGGAGGGGGCGTAGCGTTTGGATCATTGGGATTGCTATTAGGACATAATAAAAAAAAAATAACACATTTTGAAAAATGTACATTGCATTACATGCTTTAATATTTCAAATCTGTAAACTAAACATAAATAAACCTAACCACCATATTGACGTAACATATTCATGAATTTCTTCATGTTAAATCACACAAACCTTAGACATCTTCTGGCACATCATACGGCTACGGAGAAGCAGAACATAAAAGGTGTGTAATCGCAAAATGTCTACAAGTACCTAATAGCCCGTTTTATCAGATTATTTAAATTACATCTCGCTAAGCCAGGAAAATTAAATGAGATGGAAGTTATTTTACTCTGTCGATGTATCCTTTTATATAGGACATTTTTATTGTCAAGAGCTTATATACTAGTATCTACACCTTTCACATGCCCTGCAGAATTTTTGGTTGGCGTTACAAACTAATATGTTGCCTGCCGCTACCGAAACAATACTGTCTTTGGCCTGCAATGTAACGGTCGATGGGTTGATGATTTGTAACTTACCCATTCCTAATAAAATTGGCGATGTAATGCATACACAGTTTCGATACTCGTTGTTCTTGTAACGTGAAGTTCTGCTGGTGGTGCGTCGTGGACAGCGGCACTCCCAAGTAGTACGGCAACTCCTCGCCGTGTACCGAACCCGGCCGCTAATAAATACACTATTTTAATGACCATGCGAACGAGAATATCCACTAATTACAGTAAAAACACAACTAGTGACTACAACTGGTAATAAGAGTTCATAAACAAAAAAGATTTTTGCGTGGCATTCGTAAATTGAATCCTTAATATAAATTTATAATTCATGTCAATAACATTATAAATGTCCACCATTAACCGTGTCCATCTGTTTTCTTTACGTGGAATATTTAATTAAGTGTTAAAACACACACACACAATGTTGAGACACAGACACAGAGCTCTACATTTGTTGGAAAGCAAATAAGTTCAAGCCCATCATGGCTTCTTATGGTATCTTTTAGCATAGCTCTATATTTATTATTTGGACTATTTAATATCATAATTACATTTTTTTAAATTTGAAGATTGTTTGTACACTATATCTCACACACACATAATCAGGTTACATGATGATAGCTGACCGGACGGTTTCAGGCACGTGCCTTAACAAAAGAATAAAACAAAATTAAACCGTCGACTAAACGAACCAACAAAGCTCAGAACTTCAACTCCGTCCCCATTTAAACGAGGCCTGTTTAAAATTCGGTTCAGTGTTCAAGCAGCCGCCATTGTTATGCACATTACCTGCGGATAATCCTTATCTTGCGAGAGATGGTGGAAGTGTGTGAAGTAAGTGGTTCCCCCGCGAAGGGCGTGCAGGTAACCGAGCCGGATAAGGGGCGCCGCTGTCCTGCCGTCACTCAGTACCTACAGTACATTTAAATAAACTTAACACATTTTTTACATAAATCCTTTAAAAGGTAAAAATGTTCATTTACGTACACACAAACCCATATTTAACATTTATTATGTATAATTCGGTAATGTTAATCTAAGATGATACCAAATATTTATTATTTATTTAGGTATGTTTAAGGCTTTCGGCTCCAGGTTTGTTAAACTAAAAAAGTTGTTTGTGCCCACGGCCAGACCAAATAATAAACAAAAATTTTACAAGAAAAACATATTTTGATTTAACCTACTATATGAATCAATAATCGAAATGTATGTATATATAAGATACTGATTAAAAATTAAAACAAATAAAAATTGAGGAACACATCTAGATAATAATCCTGGTATTTAATACTAAGAGCTGCTTACAAAATGCTATAAATTGATAAACTGGGAAATTAAATTCTCAATCCTTCACTACATTCTTGGCAAATATTAATTTGATATTGTACAGTAATTAAAAAGAGCAAAATGAGTCCTTAGTATAAAAACAATAACCTTTTTAAAACAAAAGATACTTTTAACTTTCCCTACAAGTGAGTCAGGCACACTTTATTTAAAAAGCTCTCATAATTACCGTACAAACGGGGGAAAATTAGAAAAAATAGCCACCTAGACGGCGGCGTGGCATTGTGGCGTTATGACAATGATGACGTTGGAATTTTTACAAGAGTATGCAAGTATTTTCCAATAAAAGCTTTCAACCGCCATCTTGTATTCAGTGTACGTGAGCGTCATTAACTTCCTTTGTACGGCGCCCGGGAGACAACCGCGGTGAGTTGCGGAAACCACTTGAGGGTTATATTAAGATCCTGGGCGACATTGCAGCGACACCGCGACACACAGAATAAAAACACCAGTTACATATTAATAAACAAATGTTATACGCTGTCCGTTACCAGCGTAAAAACATAGTCCATGTTGGAAGTTATGTATACTTACTAAGTGGTGGCATAGCTTCCAGTTATGTATATGCGATCCTCGACGGGATGGATTAAAACATTTACCTATATGTCATCATAAAACTTCGTTTCTTATTTGTATAGTGAGCGACCCATCGTCAAACCTTATACTGAACTTTCAGAATGTATTTTAGACAATACGCTTCAACACATTCCTAGTCGCATGGAAAAACCAATACCTATCCCAAAGCGAGCCATTAGTAGATTCCTGCCAAAACTTTCAATTTTATATACGTATAATAATAATAATAATCAATCTTACAGAGATTTCGAATTTTTTTTAGATTATATTGCAAAGGGAATAATTAGATTAGAATTTTTTTCTCAAATTCCGAAGTTTAAATTGGTTTTCTATTTATTTAGGAATTCACCAACGTCGTATGTATATTGTATTAATAGGTACAATACATTATACTATCGCCAAAAAACGGATTACACTGAATGACAAACATGGTAAGGCACAATTTTTTGGATAACATATTGGAGGTTTGCTGTGCCACACACACTTGTGCACACGTATGTAACAAAAACATCTATATTGTAATTGAAAATCACAAAAGTGTCACCTCGAGCGTGGCGTCGCGCACGCTTAAAGGGTTCTGCACCGGCTTATCCCAATCGGTGTACTCGTTCTTGAGAGTGGAATAAATTTCATTGAGATGGTAGTAGTACGCGTTGCGGACGAAGGTGCGCAGAATACGATCACGCCGGCTCTCGTTGAAGCCGAACTCCAAGTCTTGAGCGTTGAATTCCAAGTAAGACTCTGCAAGTAATGGCATGTCATTCATTTGCATTAATTTACGAGCTCCCGCGCCGCATTCACATTTATTTAATTAAAAATGGGACGTTCCGTTAAGTCTCTTCGGGTTTTTTTGCATCGCCGCCGCACACCAGATTCGAATATTTTAATAAGTCATAAAGAAAATTACTCAACGGGTTTTTGTTATCAGTTAACATTTAAAATTTTATGGTAACGTATAGTTATTTTATACTAATGTATAAATAACAAGATAATCGTGATTAATTAATTGTGTCTTTTATGATTAATTCATCGACTAAGTTCGCTCAGAGTAAGCTAAGTCCTATTTAACGAGTACGCACGATGAGCATAAAAAATGCCAATATTTCATTCGACCCAGTTCCATGGATGGTGGTGAAAGCGGAGTTAGGTTACGGAAAAGTTGAATTAGCTTGCTCTTAATTTTACATAAAACAACGAGTTTCTCATATATTCCCAAATAACTCATAGAAAATTAAGTATATAAATTATTGTGTTAGCTCGACATCGCTCAGGCATTTTATAATTGATAAATCGCTAGCGCTTTAGTGCGCACTCGTCACAGATATGTATTATTATTATAATAAAACAAGTGGCCCGCTCACAATCCACAACAGCCCCAAAGTAAACGGGCTTATAAAGATTAGATAGCAATCTTCTGGCGGAAAATTACATTCTTGACGTCGCTAGTTTGTTGAAATGAACCCCCGCTGGCTTCATAAGGAGTCAAAGTGATGAACATTGACGAAGACTTTTTATCTACTATCTTCTGCGATAAAATAGATCACGGAATATTAAATTTCAGAGAAAATCTTATGTATACTAATGCTAATCAATATTAAGATGAGGAAGTCATGAACAATTGTAAGATATGGTTTGTTAAGAACATAATATGATAAACACAGGCATAATAAAAAAAAGCTAGTGCTTTGAATACATTCGTTGGTGTTTGGCATAACGAATTATGTTATCTCTTCTTCATGTGCTATGTGTCTCATTGAATGCTCTCTGTGTTTTATTAAATCACCGTTTTCCTATTTCTTAGTATACCATTAAAAATATAGTATTTTCTTTATATCTTATATTTCATTTTTATTTCTATAATATTTATGTTAAATATCATGAGTTGCGTTTAATTAATACTCTCCTATATGACCGCCGGTACAGAGTCGGAATGACCAACGGAAGAAAAGCTTAGAATCATATCTGTTACCAGTGGTAGTCAGTCCGAAGAGCAGTTCTCGATGTGAAAAGTCGGCGAGCTCGTGTCCGGCGGCAGACGCCACGGCGGCCGCGCCCGCGCCCAGCCGCGAGCTGTCCGTGGGCGGCGGCGCCTGCAACACGCCGTATAATACTATTGTGCCTTCCCACTGGGGATTCCAATTTATAGACGTCGTTTTTGTATTTCCGTTACACTCAACACACTGAATACTATCGGCGCCAACTGCTACTGAAGTAAAACACTGTCATACATACTTCAGAGACGGTTTTTATGATTTGGAAAGAAAGAAACATTTCGCCCTATAAGATTTACAACATCATTGATGGCAAAGTAAGGTTAGGCTTAAGCTACGGAATTAATTAACAATAAGATAGGTGTTTAAAAATGTTTAAAATGTACAAAAGATTAATTTTATTACATTTGACTTGTTAATTCCAATGCTAAATTCGATAGCTAATAAATTTATAATATCCAAATATTGCATTAATTATGTTATTTGTATATTATAGTCGGCCTTAAGCGTATTTAGAGTAGGTAATACAAAACTGAAAAGCGATTTACACTTGTTTATAAACTTACCGAGGAGGGAGTTACTATGACGGTACCGTCGACGAAGGGTGCAAATCCCGGTAGAAAACGCGGTACGTCTAGCCGCACGGCGAGCAGCTCGGCGAGCGGCTTATTACGCAGGCACGGCGCTAAGTCATCTTCTAAAAGATCCCCGTAGCAGCCGGTCTGTTTCGCTACCTACAGCAAGACGGCTCTTTGAGGTTATTCAAATAAAGATACCAAAAATGCAGTCAAAGTTTTTCCTATGAACGCGCCACCTTCTATTGCTGTACTGTTGGATAAGATGTAGGAATGTAACTATAACCTGATGATATGTAACGCTAGGTCCGCTATACAAGAAGTAAGGAAGCAGAAATGGACTAACTGTTTACGGGAAATACCGCTTGCCGGAAAAATATTGTTCGCCAAATCTGATATTTAATCAACACAAAGTGACGTTTAATCAACACAAATCTGATAGTCAAGTACTGAACTTTAAAATGGTATTCATTGTTGATAAGGCTCGTTAACTGTGAGCGATATTACCCTAAATTCGGCATACATATACATATATATGTGAACAAAAATGGTTTATTAGCACGTAATCCATTATACAAATAACACACAGCTGTAAAGTTTAACAAACCACTCAAAAAATGTATTCGTTTTTGAATTTATCAGATAGGTACTTTATATAAGGTAAATGAGTACTAATGCAAGTACTAATAAAAATAATAATGAATTTTGGAAATTCCGTCCCAGCTGGAATAAAATAGAGGTAGAAAAATTGTATAATGATTCTTCGGTCCGGAAGTTTGATAGCTGAAATTTTAGATTCACGCTCTTGTAAAATAAATTAAATGAATGCACTCATTGCTTTTTGGAAATTCAATTTCTGCGGGAGCAAAACCGCTTAAAAATAGTAGTAAAATTACATATGCCCAAAGCAAAAATAAGTTTTGAATGCACTCCTGAACAATAACAACAAATGGGTTATATTGAAGTGGTGGGGTAAACGTTACCGTTACATAATAAAGTATTGTTCAGTAAAAATCCCCCACGGACCGGTGTCTCTCCCAATACACCGGTACCGGTACCTCGTCAGCAAAAAAAGCTTGTCAAACATTATTGTTAGTATCCAACATGTCCCACAGCAATACATACCTATGTTACATCATTTGCAGGTTACAAATATACAAAATATATCACATCATTTTACTAAGTAATCGAGAAGTTTCAATGTAATTATGCAAATGAATAACTACATGCATAATATGATAAAGGTAAACACGCTTGCAATTTTACTCCCAGGACGTACTTGCGTTTACATTTAATATTATCAGAACGTAAGGAACAGGGTATGCATAAATGGATATTGAAAAGATGATTTCCAACATGCCACAACGCAACAACATGGAAAATGGCATTCAATATATTCTTAACTATTACTTTGCCTACCATTTTTTTCACTGCAAGTGGCTCCCTCTGCAGCGCCCATGAGCTTAGACCCGATCCACTTAACAAGATGACACGCTTCAGTAATTCTGGAACAAAGTATCTAACTAATTTATTCCTTTACTTAAATCGAGCTAAATTAGGAAAACAAAGTAATAAATCTAGTTAAAAAACACATTTGCGTTGCATATTTGCCTCAATGCTGTTACTTAGATTAAAATTGTTGAGCTACACGATTATTACAACGTAATTGTTCAATTCAGTTAGCCAGAACATTCCTTTAATGCATTCGAAATGTGGCCATTATAATCTCATTACGCAAAGACCGAAGCGGGCGAATGTGAAAATATAACGAAATCGGGCGGAGAGCGGTCTAATTAAGAACAATAGCAGGCCCATACGTCACTCGCAAAAGGATATTGGCAGTCGCCGCGGGCACATCCATACAATAGGGTTTATTGTACGTGTAGACTGTACCCTAAAATATTACAACATTTAATTTTTATTTTAAAGTTCGACGTACCTATTCAGAATCTTAAGATATTAAATGCAATTTTATTTTAGGTTTAAGATTTTTTTAGGTGACAAGTTAGTCGAACTACATACATATGTACATAATGTTTATAGTTATCTTGATCCGGGTGAGTAATGTGATTCTTGTTTGGAGAGTTCCAGTAATATATGATGTCGATAAGCATCTGATTAGATTGACGAAGAAACCGATTTATTTATTTATTTATTTAGTATTACTAGTTGATAACATTATAGATCACCATCGAGTCCTGAGACGTGAACTATGCCTATATTACAAACTCATATAGTCAGACCTCTCGCAACCGGAGACACAGCTAGGAAGTTGGCCAGGGCAGCGCCAGTTCCATGACCCATGAGCGTAACCTTTTCAGGGTTGCCGCCGAAGGCGGGCAGGTTTTCCCGCAACCAATGAAGTCCTGCCACAAGATCCATGAGCCCGAAGTTACCCTGTGCTGAGCCCTTAGCTCCAGTCTTTAAAAAACCTACGAAAAAACATACATATTAATAATATCA